>PYAF01005708.1:74060-106065 GCA_007407185.1 Glycine tomentella
ATTAGTATATATAAAAAAATATTTTTTACTCTAAATCATTAACAGTCAAAACTGTAATTTTTTAATAATTGTTTAATAATTTTTTTCAAAATACATATTGTATACATTAATACTACAATGTCATCAAACTACCATACATGACAAATTTAATAACATTTATATTAACTAGATTTTGAATTATACATTGTACGAGAGATAATATAATATTTTAAAGCTTTTATGTGAATTTGTGTAATATATAATTTGTTAAATTTTTTCTTTATACTTTCGTAAAAAATATTTATCCCCATTTATTATCCTTTTTCATATTTCTATGTTCGTAAAATAAAATATTCAATTAATACTACAATGTCATTCGAACTAGATTGACAAATTTAATAACCTTTATAATAATAATTACCTTAGGAAATAAAAAATGTACTTATTTATTAACAACTCACATTTATTTTTAGATTTAGCCAAGACTAAATAGATAACCCTCAGAAATTTCCAGTGATTTTCTATTTAAGAAAAATTACTCCCGTACCCCCCACCCCATCCCCACCCAGGCAGTTGCAACTTGCGGAAGTTCTCTTCTTCCAAATGCCAATTCCTTCTCACCATTCTTCCGCATTTCTTTAACCAATAAATAGACACACAAACACAAATAAAACACCCACAGAAATTCAAAAGCACAAAACACAAACAACAACCTCAACAACACAAGACACAACACAGTAGAGAAGAAGAAGAAGAAGTAGTATTGTTTCTGTTTATTTTTTCCCTTATGTAATGCATCAGAAGAAATCCGAAGTCCAGATCGGAAAAGAAAGCAGCGGCGTCTCTTCCGATTTCAACCACCACCCGAACCACCCACTCCCAACCCTAATTCCGAACCCAAACCACGAATCACTAACCTCCACCGCACCTTACAAAAGACCCTCCCTCCCCACCCAACCCTTACCCCAACCCCTCCTCTCCAAATCCCCAACCCTAAAACCACGCCACGTCACCACCACCGTAATTCCCACGTTTCTCTCCGCCGCGGTGTCCCTCCGCCGCCGCCTCCGGCACCGCCTCCGCCTCTTCCTCTTCCTCTCGCTCCCCTTCTTCTACTTCCTGGTCTCCCACCCTACAAACTCCTTCCTCCTCGATTTCATCTCCGCGTTTTGTTTCTCCGCCGCGCTCTTATTCTCTCTCAACCTCGCCCTCCCCCGAATCCCCTCCCTCCGCCTCTTCCTCAACCTCAAGCCCAAGGCCCGGCCCACTCTCAAGCTCCCCGTCTTCTGGACCGTCGGCTCGCGGACCCGGACCGCCTCCTCCGCCTCTCCGATTATTAACTTTTCCTTATCTGTGGTGCCTTACGCGAACGGGGACGTGTACGAGGGGGAGTTGAAGGGAGGGAAGTGTTGTGGGAGTGGGGTTTACTATTACAGTATGAGTGGGAAGTATGAGGGGGACTGGGTGGATGGCAAGTACGACGGGTTCGGGGTGGAGACGTGGGCCCGGGGGAGCCGCTACCGTGGCCAGTACCGGCAGGGGTTACGACACGGGTTCGGGGTGTACCGGTTCTACACTGGGGATGTTTATGCCGGGGAGTGGGCCAGTGGACAGAGTCATGGCTGTGGGGTTCACACGTGCGATGATGGGAGCAGGTACGTCGGGGAGTTCAAGTGGGGCGTTAAGCATGGCCTTGGACACTACCATTTTAGGTATGGATTGGAGGAGGTTTGTGTTTAATTGAAGTGATAGAGATTTGTGTTTGATTGTTTTTATTTTATTTTATTTTTTTATTTTAAAAGTAAGTTGGTAGTAAAATTCGGTATGATATTTTTTTGTATAAGTTAGGAAATGTTGTTTTAACTCAATCAATTCTGGACTCGGAATTGATTTGTGAGTGTGAAATTAAACATGTGAACATTCGGTTCAAATCGCGGTAGTTAGTGTTTCAACGTGATTCTGGATTATCTTACTACATGTGGGAAATCGGTTGGTTTGTAGTAGTTGATGGCTGTGTTTTGGCTTGGATTTGTTGGAAGTTGATTGTGGTGTTGTTGGTTCGTGTTTGTTTGGCATTTGGATGTTAATTGGTGGCGGGTGTGTTTTTGATTTGGTTTGTTGTGTGTGAATGTTTTGTGAGGTGTTGTTGTTTTGGGAAGGGTTTTGTTGTTGCTTGGTTGGGTTTTGTGGTTTCTTAGGTTTGTGGATTACGACAATATCTTACTTCTGGAATGATGTTTAGCTTTGTTGTTTTGGGGGGGGGGGGGGGGGGGGGGTTGCTTTGTTGTTTAGCTGTTGGTGTTTAGGGTTTGAGAATTGAGGATGATGTTCTGGAGGGTTTTGTAGGATGTAAACTGATTGCATGCTTGTTTTGTTTTTGATTTTTTGAGTGTGTGCGTGAAGCTTTTTGTGAGTTAGTTAGGCAGGATGTTGGGCCTTGATTTGGTTCTGTACTTTGTCGTCAGTTTCGTAGGTTTGCCTCAATTTCTTCGTTCAATAACCTTTTACTGCTCTTTCTGTCCATGGGTTGTGTTAGGGCTTATAATCTTGAATGTTGGAATGCCATTCATTTCTATTCAGTTTTTACAGTTGAAAGCATGTGCATGGGGGGTAAACATACACAAAAGCTTGATTTGCTTCAGTTGAGTTGTGACTTCTGTGTTTTGTCCGTGTAGTTTTGATGTTGTTGATTGGTGTTTGGCAATCAAGAATGGTGTTGATTTTATTTTTGTTTGTTGTGATTGCGTGCATGTTTTGATTTTGTTTGTTGTGATTGCGTGCATGTTTTGATTTTGTTTGTTGTGCGTGTATGAATGTTTTATAAGATGCTTGTGGCAGGTTGTTGGTGCTTGATTTGGTTTTGTGCTTTGCCTTTTGTTCTGTTTATGAAAATTTCTTGTTTCTGGAGTAATGTTTGTTACTCTAGCTGTCCATGTGTGTCTAGGTCTTGCTTTGTTGTTGACATGTTGTTTAGCTATTGGGGTTTAGTGTTTTGGCAATTGAGAATTGTGTGATGGAGGCTTTTATTTGATGTAAACTGACTGCATGCCTGTTTTGTTTTGTTTTCATTTGTTGTGTGTATGTGTAAAAGCTATTTTGAGTTATTTTGGCTGGATATTGGGGCTTGATTTTGTTATGTACTTTGTTGCCAGTTTTTTAGATTTGCCACAAGTTCTTCTAACTGTAACTTTTGCTGCTCTTGTGGGTTGTATTAGGTTTTATTTTATAATCTTGAAAGTTAGAATACCATTTATTTCTTACAGCTGAAAGTGTGTGCATAGAGATAAAGATTTAGAACATGTTTTTTTATTTGATTTGTTTCAGTCGTGGCTTCTGTTTTGTCAAAAGTACCATGTAGGACTTTGAAACTTACTTGGCTTGGGTCTTGTGTCAGCTGTGTGTACCTATTGGTTATAATTGTTGAGCAATAATATGTCATGCACTTATTTCAAAGCCATTGTTTTGAGATTTTTGAGGATGTTCATTTTTAATGTATCTTTAGTCTTTTCCAGGAAGGAAGTAAGATGTAAATGACTGAATACCAATAACATATAACATATTATTCTAATGGTAGTTTATTTTACCTGCATTGGCATTTGGCTGCCAACTGACTAGCTATGTGGAGGTAAAAAAATGGGAGTCTAATATTGAAATAAACAAAAAGATGCAGTAAGCATGAAATCTTATAAACATGAAGTTGGTCAAATGGCTTTGAATAAATGGCCTGAGACTGATACTTGGGTTAAAAGCACCTGCATCCACTCCCACCTGCACCCCTGGTGAGGCCTCGCATGTGGGGAAATAAGAAGAAAGGAAGAGGCAACAAGAAAGGAAATGCCACTTTGTGGAATTATACTGCTATTATATGAAAAGCCACATTCATTTGTGGTGTCTGACTACTAATTTGATACAAAATCTCTGTTTGAAAACCTTTCCCTCTTATCCTACTACATTTTAAGTTTTGGAGCAGTAAATGTCTAGTGAGTAGCAAGTATAAGTTTGTGGGGGAGATGAGTCATTAGGGAAAACAAGCATACTTCTTACTCTGATCTTGGTCTAAAGACACACACCAGAGCTATCATTTCAAACTTGTTTGGATCAGTAAAACCCAAAGGGTATGCAAGGGTAAAGATTGTAGAATTATTGATGAAGGAATGAAATAGGATTGAAGGATATTATATATTAGTGATAATTCCTGTATTTGTAATCTTTCATGTGTTTGTGTAACATAAAAGGGACCTCTTTCATGGGAAGGCAAAGGAGGTGGTTTCTTTCTACTATTTGTTGAAGAGTATAAGTTCTTTTTCATTATCTGGATGAACAATTTTAAGTCCTTCTATGGAAGAAAGACCGATACAAGAGGAGAGTAGAAAATCATTTTGAGGGAATATATTATTTCCTTGTTATTTTATATTCCTTTTGTGATTCATTTGAATGAAAGATCAAATAATTATCTATAAAACCCCCTAATATGTTTCACAAATTTTAAGTTGGTGGATCTTGTCTCAAATTTTAAGCGGTTGTGGATTTTGTTATTAAGAATACAGGAGACAACAAATATAATTACTAAAATGCAGTAAAAACTGAAAGAATAAAAGTGTAATTGTATGTATTTATGTTCTTAGGACTTATCTTCATCATTGCTAATTTCAGTTTACAATGGAAAGAGTATCTGCTCCCAAGGATAGACTCAGTTTCAAAGGTGCTTTATACCTCCCAAACTTTAAAACAATAGGGTGTTCCATAATAATAACATGACACAT
Source organism: Glycine tomentella (assembly GCA_007407185.1). Classification (NCBI taxonomy): domain Eukaryota; kingdom Viridiplantae; phylum Streptophyta; class Magnoliopsida; order Fabales; family Fabaceae; genus Glycine; species Glycine tomentella. The sequence continues at coordinate 78,803 of PYAF01005708.1, forward strand.
GTTCTGAAGAGACGCATAATCTCAAGTTCCTTGCAAGAAACTAATGCCACAAGTTGGCCTTGTGATCTTCAGGTCACATAGCAGTAATTCCAACTATTGTGATAGTGTAATTTAATATTACATGCTGCTACAAGTGTGGTGTCTTTTCTTCTGCCTCACCATTTGTTTTACTTAACAGAACTAGTCAGTAAAAACAAAATGACTATTTGTTTTCTGATCAGTGCACTTTTGTATATACTTTGTTGAGCATCTACAATCTACACTGATACCTTCTGTTTTTCATTTCAAAATGGACTGTGCTGTCAAGTATCAGTGAGTAGAATCTTGGGCATGCATTTTATGAAAATTGGTGCTTAATCCTATGATGCATGAATACATTCTTCTGATTTTTTCTTAAATGTGGTTCCTCTCTTCTCAGGATCATTGGTGCATTATTGTTTAATTGAATTACATAGGGCTCTGTGGTTGTTTCTTTGCTCACCAATAATAGTGTTTTTTTTTTTGGAAATAATTGTTTCTGTTTTTTATCAGAAATGGTGATACATATGCTGGTGAATACTTTGCGGATAAGATGCATGGGTTTGGGGTATATAGTTTTGCAAATGGCCATCGTTATGAAGGATCCTGGCATGAAGGAAAAAGGCAAGGTCTTGGAATGTATACATTTAGAAATGGAGAAACCCAGTCTGGTCACTGGCAAAATGGAGTCCTTGACATTCCAAGCACACAGAGTGCCGCCTACCCTGTTTCTCCTGTTGGTGTCAATCATTCCAGAGTACTTAATGCAGTGCAGGTTCACCCTACATTTATGATTTACTTTACCTTAATATATTGTTTAATATTCTTTCGCAATGTACCATTAGAGGAAAAACAAGTTGCCGTAGAACAATCAGTTTGGGTGATTCTGTTTGGTCATTGCCTCAATCGCTTTGATATTTTTTGTCAATGGCATAATAATGTCAGTTTTTCTGAGTAAATTGCTTTACCCTCTTGAGAGATGCTTAAATTACACTACCCTCTCTTGATCAGTGAATCCAAGTTAGACCTTAATAATTTTCAATATAAACGAACCTCTTAAACAATTGTGAACAATTATGAATGTGCCTCCCAATAATATTTTATCCTTTTCTATTACTTATAGTATCATTTGCAACTAGCTTTAAACATCTATTATCTACTTTGATATTTTAGAAGGTAAACGAAATTTTAAATACCTAAATTTATCTAAAAAAAATTTCATCTTTTAAGGTCATGAAATTGATAGTAAATGTTCAAATTCAAAACTAGTTGTCAATCATGTCAAGAATCAAAGCAAGAGAAAAATAAAACTAAAGTTCATTTACATTAAAATAGACTCAGATGTAATTTATATTAATCGTTCAAGGAGAGAATAATTTAAGCATCTCTCAAGGGAGAGAAATTTACTTTTCCTCTTTTGATGTGAAATGTGATATGCTTTAGTTATGTGCTTTTGAATTTTTTATGATTTGAGTTATTGGAAAATTCTAATTGGTATCCCATAACATATGCTTTATTGTAATTTTTTTATTTTGAATCTACAATTGGTCTATGTTTCTGTCTTGCTTAACTGAAATTTCAAGTAAAAAATAGTAGTGCTACACATCCTGGAAAATTTAGCCAGAATTTTCACTGATTTTAGTTAGATTATGGGTTATTGGATAAGATAAAACCGTAAAAGTCTCATTTAACCATAGTCAATAAGTGTGCCATTCATTCTGTCAAAAATTCCGTGTCTACAATTTTCCATGTTGTCAAAGCTGAGAGAATGGTCAGATAGTTGAACATTTTCTTTTATTATATGTTTTGAATTAGCTCATTTGTGTAGAAGGAAAGAAGAGATAAAATTAACTGCAAACAGTTAAGTTTGCATCATTGGGAGCTTGCATTATTAATGATTTGTTTCCTTGTGAAAAAACAGGAAGCAAGAAGAGCAGCTGAGAAAGCCTATGATGTGGCCAAGGTAGATGAGAGGGTTAATAGAGCAGTAGCAGCCGCTAACAGAGCAGCCAATGCAGCTAGAGTAGCTGCTGTCAAGGCCGTGCAAAACCAAATGCATCATAACGTTAACAGCACGAGCATCCCAATTCCCATTGTGTGAGGCTGTCAACTGCAAACTTTTGATAGTAGAGATGCATGAGATCGTCTGAAGAGGTCGGTAGTTTAAACTGCTTTGTTTACACTGCCATCATCACCGTAGGCTGAATGAAAGCAAGCAGATTTATTATCCATCTGCCATGAGTCTTGTATAGAGGGAGGAAGGGTGATGGCTTCCACATGGTAAAAAAACTACATATACATATATAATTTTTCCCATTGCCTACATTTTGTAAATTTACGTAGATGTAAATGCTGGTGTGCGGGTGAAACCTCTACCCAGCTACTGTTGTAAGATCGCTTGGTAAAATAAGGAGAGAAACAAACATCTGGCCTAAAATGTTCTATTTTTCCCAACTTGATATTTTTGCTTTATCTGACATTGGAATGAGATATGTTTCATATCACCTGTTAACTAGAGTTTTCTATTGGTTAGATAAGGCATTGTGTTTTGTAAAATTAAATGGTAAAGATGAATGTTTATAACTATATTCTATATATAAGTAATATCAATAATTTTGTTTGGTGTAAAAGGTTGAAAGCATGATTGGCTTAAAAGAATTTTGGGTGTGATGTTTTGCTTTATCTACCTAATGCCTGCACCTTTAATATAAACTGAAAACAATGCTCTTTATTGATTGGATTGCATCTTTAGTCAGTGGGGCTGGAAGAGCATGTGAGAAAAGCAGACTAGGGAGAGGAGGTGTAGATAGAAGAGAAAGAGTTATTTGCAGTATAAAATATTTATATAATTGTTTATTTTATGTACGATATGTGTTGATTTTTAAAATAATTATTTTAACATAATTTAAATAATAATTTATGTTTGGATGATAATATAATATTGTTTTATAATATTAGTATATAGACATTAAATTTTATATGAAATTGATTTTGAAAAATTTGAGAAATAAATTCTATTAAAACAATTTTTTTATTGGAAAGTGTTAAAATTGATTTATATCAGTAGATGGAAGGGGTCTTAATTATGACTTGCTTCTAGCCAAACTTCACTTTGGATTCTAGAGTCACCAAGGACAGAGCTAGATTATATATAAAATAAAGAAAATAACATTTTGATGAATGCCAATCCAAGAACTGCTTGTTGGATTTTGCTTTATACTGATTACAAGTGAAATTTCTATATCTTTTAGAATTTATTGACCATTGCTCTTATTAATACTAGCTAAGAGGAATATTAATATAAGTTTTAACACTTTTAACTTCTAAGCAGTTACAATCTTCATTTGTTTACTAAATTTTCCTTTATTATTTTATAATTTTAAGAAATTTCAGTTAATAACAAAAGAAAATGTGTTTAAAATGTATAAATTGTTAAACATTTACAAACTACGACGGTTTATGAGAGGCATAGTGAGTTGGCTTTATTGTCTTTTGCATGATTTTTCTTTCTTTTGTAAGAACACAACATTTTTTTGCCAAGATATTATAAGGGTGATTGATAATTGAGAAGTGATACGAGAATGTTCTATCATTCTAAATACATTATCAATATTTAATATTTGTTTATTTTTCTTTTCTTATTATGTTATTTATTAAATTTATATTTAATATCTGTATATCAATCTTTATTGTTGATAGTTGATTTTTTTTAATAAGTTTTTTACCACTTTGAAAGCCCTGAAGTTGTGGGCCTGTGGCTGCACTTTCTGTCTGACACATCCCATCAGCTGTTATTCTCACGCCACCTCATAGTACATCATGGTGTTAATCCCGTTAACTCTCCATCCACGTTGGCTTCACCTTAATCTTACAATAGTATTAAAATGAAGTTGCATTTAGACATTTAATGTTGAGTGAAATAAATTAAATAAATTAAAATGAAGTATAATAATAAAATAAAATAATTATTTTATTTATTTTTTATATTTTTACTGTATAATTCAAAAGAAAATTTCATTTCATGCTTCTCAATTTGGAAAACAAATAGAGATATTTAATGAATTTTGTTTATTTCATTTTACATAAATATAAATATATTTTTGGTTTCTCAAATTTAAAGTCTGTCTTTTTTAGTTCCTCAAATTAATTTTTTTTAATCTCTCAAGTTCGTAAGATATTTTTTTTGTCTTTCTGTTTGGTTTTTTGCAGTTTAAATATATAATTTATGATAAAAATTTTACTGAAGAAAGGATTAAAAAATATTTTACAAATTTGAGATTGAAAAATGCAAGTCTTAATTTGGACTAAAAATTATATATTTTAAATTTGAATAACTAAAAACATATTTAAGTCATAATTAATACCTCAGTCTAAAATCAATCCAAATATAAAGTAATTAAAATTTGAATTTTAAACTCACCAACAAAATAATTATTTTTATTAATTTTATGAAAAAAAGGCAATATGTTAGCATTATGTACATGAGTGTTGATAAAAAAAACCTATTATATAATATCTCGTATAAAAAAATTTAAAAATTTATTTTAAGTCTTTCTCATAATTGGATACGTCCTACCTCAGTCCAGAGCCGGATGGATGCAAGTACGGCTAGGCTCCCTCGTGATTTAACAATAGAGAGTTGTGATATTAATATTGCAATTTAAAAATAATTCAATCTTTTTATGCTATATTATATTACATTATATATTTATCTTACTATAATATTTTGAAATTTAATAAGTTATCTATAAGCAGACATACACACATATGTATACTATATTAATATTATCATATTATAAATATGTTTATATATGTTAACAATAAGCTTTCGAAAGAAAGTTCTTTTTATACTAAGCACATGGTAATTTTTTGTATTCTATCAAATTTTAGGTTGTGTAGGCCATTTATTTTATTTACGTATGAATGGAAAATATTTTTTAAAAAATGATATGTAGATAAAAAATTCATACAATCTACTCAACAATCTAATACATAGTAGTAGAAAATTATTACACTGCTTAACAAATTTTGTAAGAAATAAATATCTATATAGTAGTTTTTTTTTATGGCACATAAATATCTACCTATTTTACATGTCCTACGAAATATAGGTTTGAAATAGAATTTTTTTAGTTATAGATATTTTTATTATATTTTCTTATGCATACATTCGAAATAAAATCAGTTTTAATTTTATGTATTAAACTAATAAATATTTATGTTAAAATAATTATTTGCTAAAAAGAAATAGTTAAGTAATTACAAAGAAAAACAGTCTAGTCCTCGATCCGTTCAATAGATTTTTAGATCCGTATCTGCTTCAATAAAAAAACCTAATATATCTTTTCATTTGATCTCTTTTTATTAATTATTTTATAAGCACTCTTTTTTATTATTTTAAATGTTGTATGAGCAATTAGCAGTGTACTTATATGACCTAATTGATTGGGATTCGTCAAATTTCAATATCTAACTTACAGCTACTTACTTGCCCGGCATAGAAGACCAAAGACGCTTTGCCTTAATTCCTAACCTAAAAAATGCATGAGTAATCCATACTCACAAACACAACTATGTGGTGCACACGAATACTGTCCAACGCTGCACACGTATTGTCCAAAGCAATCATTTAGGTCAGTGTCTCTAGCTCACTCACCCACAGCCAAATTCACATATTTTGAGTTTTAATTATTTTTTGTACTGCTTGTAGGTTTAATTATTAATTTAGGTCTTATCTGAACTTTAGTATTTTGACTTTTATATATGTTTAAGTTTTATTCTCTAGATGAGTTAGTTAATTTAGTGTATTTTGGTATTTATCATCGGTTGTCTTATAGGTATGATAATTTTGGCTGTTGTAGTAACTGCTAGAAATTTCTTTTATCATCAAAGAAGTTTCTACGCTAAAAAAATATATTATAGTGGTCTTAGTGACAATGTCAGTGATATTAATCATAGAAATTAAAACAATTAATTTAGTCGTTCAGAAATTAAACTTAAATTTTTTACATTTTCAAAATAGACCAAATTTTTAATTAAATCTAATTTCTAATTCAATTTTTTTTTTAATGAAGTGGATGAAAGAAAAAGTGAATATATGTCAAGTATTTTTGTTTTTGAATTCATGTTGACACGGGAGATATAGAAATTAGAAAGTGTGTGATGATAATTTGTTTTTCAATAATCCGTATGTAAATATTTTTTAAGCTTTGAGACTTGTTTTGATTTTGATGGATCTAGGATTCAACTCATCTAAACTTTTATTATATTATTAATAGCTGCTTTTTGACGACCGGTTCGTGATCCCTGATGTCAACCCTCTTCCTTTATCTTAGCTTGGGATAAATAATGCATGTAATCACACATAGATGGAGTTCAAACTTTTATTAATAATAATAATAAAAAAGAGCAAGTGATACTTAATCAATGAAGGACATATTATATGGGAGAAAGTTATTCTATGAGAGTGAAGAAATTAAATTTAATCCGTATAATCAAACATTGACGATGAAAATTTAATGTTATGTGAATTTTTTAAAAAATCATATTATTTTTTGACATTTAATCTTACCCTTTATGTATGAATCATAAGATCTATACTTAATTTTCTCACTCTCATATAAAATATTTTATTTCATAAAATATGTCAGACTCTAATGAATGTTAGTTAATTATCTCATGCATACACACCTATGTATGATATCTTTTAATATAAAATTTAATACATACTACTTTACGTGATTCAATAATCGATTCATGGTTCGAGAAATGATCTGTTAATCAAATACTCTTAACCGAGTCATGAGTATAATAACGCTGTAAAAAAATACTGCCTCTAACATCTCCATACGCACACATTTTCCTCCTTTTGAATTTTAGTACTTTGCATTGCCCATAAATATGATCATGGTGTAGTAGTTGATGGAGCACGTCACATTTTTTTTATCAGACAAAATATGTATATAGATCGAGATAAGAGGGTATAAGAAATACCAAACCACATACAGGATTGAAGCCTAATATTGAACCCAAGTGCAGGTTGCATGATATTAAGCAACTCTGAACTACTAAATACCCAATAACCAGTCAAAACCAAAAGCAGTACCCTGTAACGTTAACAAAAGAAGCCTAGCTATATCGTTCAACCTATACTGCACGTCACATGTAATATTGTAATTATGTCGGTTTGGCAAGCTAGTAGAACATATAATTGCATGAAAATGATGAAATTATTTGTCATGGCCTCACAAAGCTTATGTGTGGTCAGAGATCAATCAAATTATATAGAAAGCAATCAATTTATTTGATGATTTAACAAGAACTGGAACAATTAATGATTGCATGTGCCTTTGGCAACAGGCCAAAAATCCACCAAACCAGTTATCATGGATTTGTTTTGGTTTTGTGGCAATTTGATGTCACTTTTTCTGTTTCTTTTGTTTTGATCGAATTTTAATTCCCACGTTAACTTTTTTTTTTATTGGATAATATATAGATGACACAAAGAATCGAAGTATCGAGAAATATCAATAAAAAAAGGCACCAAGACCAACAGATTTAGGCTGAGATCAAACTAAAAAACTTTTTTTTTTGTGTTTATAAATAATAATTAAAAATATTATATTATATTATTTTTATTTTCGGTTTTTGGATATTTAAGTAAAGATTTATGGAAACAAATAATCGAGAAACATGAGGCTTCGAAAACCAACAACAAACAAATATTGGGAAATGGGTGAACCTCACGGCATAGCTGTCCTGTTCTTTTGGTTGAACTACATATCAACCCAAATTGCATTGATAATGCCACCTGCCACCATTGCTAATCTATTGTTTATAGTGTAGAACAAAAAACGTGAACATATTGATATCATCCTTATTTTGAGATTTTTTTATTCAAGAAATAAAAGTTTTTTTAACAAAAATATATGAAGATACTTGTTGTGATCTAAAAATGTAAATGTAAAAAGAATCCACTAAAATTGCCCTAATAAGGGATTTTGACAGTATACGTGAGGTTCTATATTTAAACATCATTATCATGGTTATAGATAAAAAGAAAAAGGAAAATACAAAAATTAAATGCTCATTGAATTTGATTTTAAACCATGTTGTCAAGGTTAGGGTAACATTTTTTTTTTATTATTCAATCATTTTATTTTAAAATTGTTTTTGAAAAACTATTTATCAGAATCAATGTCTAAACTTAAGGGATCTAGCTCACATGATTAAAAAGTGTATGTGAGTTGTTATAATTTTTTTAATATCTAAGTTTAATTCTTATACATAAAAAAATCACTATCTAAAAATATTATTATTTAATATATAAAGATCATTGCACCAAGTTCAATAATATTTGAGTTAAAAAACAAAAAAAAAAACAGTTCAGTAATATTTAATAAATTTAGCTAATACCCATAAAATATTATTGAACTTGGTAACGCTAATCTTCACGCATGCAATTAATGTTAAGTAGAGATTTTTAAAACATCAAGTGATGTGTTTTAAGAGCATTTCATGTTCGAAATGTCTACCAAATTTTTTGACAACTTACACACTGTTCGGGAAAATGGAGTAGTAATCTTCATTTGAAAGTATTCTACAGCTATTGCAAACCTTTATTTGGTTAATAATGAAACCTTCCTTTTATGCAATAACAAGGACCTTTTCCATTTTGTTTGAGCCATCATTATCCATGTTGACTAGTAACTGTAGTTTGTTATGCAGACTTATTTCTAATGCTGAGCTTGACTCGTAACTGTGAATTTTGCCATGCTGGTGCTGTCTTTGTTCATTACCTGGCTGAAAGGGTTTATTAACAATAAAACAACTGGTATATTCAGTTTGTGCATGCACTTAATTAATAACAAATACCTAATGTATATGATTTTTTTTATAAAAAAATTTCTTGATAGTTTCGGTACTCGGTAGCATAACATTTTGATCAGTTATAAGACACAAAGATCAAACGAGAGAGTGTATTTGGTTTTATGGCAGAAATAATGAGAATTGATTTTTAAAGCAATCAAACTTGATTTTATAAAACTATAGTACATGTTTGGGTCTTCAGTAACCCTTGTCATGCTTTGTCGCTGAACGTAATTTTGGAGGGACACTACTACACGAGCCACTTTTAACGTCGTCTGATCTAAGTCGGTTGTAAGAAAGTCGATGTTGTAGCAACTTCAGTGGCAATTTTGTAATTAATTGAATTGTGCTTGAAGATCAACGTCGGTTTTTCCATGACCGTCATTGTAATCTGCCTATTCAAAGTCGGTTTTCGTAATAACCGACTTTGGTTATTTATAAAAATTTTAATAAAAATTAAAATACATTTTATAATAATATTACTCCCCCCATGCACTAAAAGCCTTTCCTCCACCTTCAGCGGCAAGTACGACTTCACCACTAAAAGAGAATCGAATCCCTTGGACACCGCTCTGTAACAAAAATCAGAACTCCATTGCATCCTCAAAGGTAAGTTTTAAGTTTAGCAGGAAGTGATTGCGGATTTATTCCTTCATTCTGCACTCATTGTTGTTGTTTGAGGTTACATGCAGAAGCTGCTTTGAAGACAGTAGCTTGGCCACCGCGACCACAAAAATCAACGTCATTGGCGATTGGTTCCGCCATCTATCCGTCGCAAGTCAAGGTAGAACAGGTCAGGGAGCTAGGGTTCAACTTGATTCGAACTCCACTTGGACTCAGACGGCGTTCATTTTCAGGTATTATATGCATTTGTAATGGAATCAAAAGTTAGGTTTATAATGTCCACTAATTGTTGACCAAACCTCCTTATATTTTATTTTAAAAAGCTGTGTACTTTAAGTGGAGCCACTTTTGGTTGGACACTGATTCTATGCTTCTGGTGCATGCTCAAAAGAGATCCCTTGAAGTAGCTTTGATGTGTTTATACTTGTTCCATTAATTGATTCCTGCATACAACCTTTACAAACTTCTTTTGCAGCTTTGATGTGTGAATCATAATATGAGGATCAACTTTGCATGTCCTTTCCTGGAAATCTGTCAAAACTTTGTTCTATTTCAAAACCTTTATCCCCTTTTCTCAAGGAGCTGATGCAATGCTTTAGAAACTCTCTATCTGCCTCCAGCACTTGTGGTCTCTCGTAAACATTATCGACCTCATCCTCTAAAGCAATCTTTTTCTTATCCGGATTAACCTTTTCAACTGAATTGTTTTGCAAGTGAGGGAAATCTAACTCGTCTCTACTCAACTCTATATCTTCTGCTTCTGAACTCATTGCATCAAAAAGTGGAAGAAGCCTCTTGGCTTTTGCACCCATGAGTTTCCTACCTCGATGCTTTCCATTTATTTCCTTTGCACGACCATTTGCAAATCCATTTACTGGACCATTCTGATCATCATGATCATGATGGTATCCATTTCCATTCTCTTCACAAAGATGTTCTACTAATTTAGCATCGTCGGAGCAACGATCTTCCTCATAATTCAATATAACTAGCTTTTCTTCCAATACCTTGAGCTGTTCTAGAATTTGTAACCTCTCTTCCTCAAAGTTCGCCAATGATTCCTCCAAATATAAGACCGCATCCACTGGGGTGTTCTGGTTGCTGCATTCTTTATCTTGATGACAATAAAACCCGTTTTCCTCCTTTGCTTCGTGATTCAAGTCAATGGACAATCCATCACTATCTTCGGATTGCTACAAGAGGGAGATGAAGTTCTGCTTCTCATGCTACCATCTCTTCTTGACATCATCATCTTTTCTCTTACCTCATATTCATGAACCTTCTTTCTATATACTTCAAGCTCCTTTTCTAGCTCTAGTTTCTCTTTCTCCCTCTTCATCATGAGCTCATTCAAAAGTTGCAAAGCCTCCTGGTCATACTCAAATTGTTCTTCCATCATTATTTGATACTGCAAAGCTTCCATCTGCATTGCTGCTTTCTCTTCTTGAAGCCTATTTATCATTGCCATTGTTTGATTGGCTGCTATAGCAGATGCACTTCTCTCTTCAAGTTCTGTATATATAGTACTTAAGGCTTTCCTTTCAGATTTCAATGTTGATTTTAACTTATCAATTGTTACCTCACCACCTTCTATATCACTTATCACACTTCCATCCAATGACTCTTCTGTTCCTGATTCTTTCTTCTCAAGGAGAAGCAGTTTCTTGTGTAGCTAATGTAGACTCTCCAAAGAAGTGGGCGTGTCAGGAACCTTTTCTTCCTCATTCTCATTAAGCTCCAATAAGATGGCAAATGGTTATTTACTGTTGGTATTTTCACTTCAAGTGACATGGTTTTGAATTCTACAAACTCTTCACCTTTGTCATGACCTAGTTATAAATTGCAATCAAAAGAAAGAAGTGATTTATTAAAAATTTTTAAGAATCGACTTCAGGAAAAGGGAAGATAAGAAGTTTGGGCTTACCAATTTCATCTTGCACATTAAATCTGACTACGCTAGTAGATGCATCTTCTTGTATTTGTTGATTTGTGTACAAAAGAACATCTTGGCTTTGATACTCATCCACTTGCTCTTGGTCAGGAATTTCAGTCCCTATTGAGACTTCTGCTTCATATTCCTCACCTTGCATTTGTGATGCATCTACAGATGCTGCAGGAATTAAGAAAGTATTAGAGATCATTGCACATAGAAAATCCAGAAGAAAAAGGTATAAGAACTAAAAAGACTTATTGAGGAGGAAAATAATTAGAACCTAGAGAAACATCTGAACATAGTTCTGCAACTCTTCTTTCCATGTTGGCTTCAACATTATCATCATTGGTCAAGTCATCAACGGTTTGAAAAAATCTCACATCTTCACAATTCTGCTCCAAATTTTCTTCTTCTACTTGTAACAATTCTGAAGACTGGCCTCTGGTCCTTAATTGAACTGATTCACCCCCATTGGACTTGGAAACATTTTCATTCCCTTGTGTTGAAAATTCTGCCACAACATCCCCAAAAATGTGCCAATTCTCAACAACCAGTTCAGCTTCTGCATTGGCACTCTTATCAAAGTCCAGAATAAAATCTTCATTGCTGTCGAGGCCTTCACCTCCCACCTTATATCTGCTTTGATTCCTGTTTTCTGGGGCAAGGGAGCCAACCAATTCAATAGGAATCAATCTGCAATCATCACCATGAATGAAAAATTCAAGATGTATGGGTGGAGTCTGCACAATTATCTCTCTAGTGCAATCAACTTGAGCAGTGGATTTCTCACAAGCTTGATCATCACCATCAGTAACAACAACGTCATCATCACCATCATCATCCTTAGGATTAGGGACATTCAAACTTTCCTCTTCAATTGTTTCTTTTCCTTTCTCCACACCCAAATCCAACTTGGAAATTTCATCACACAGAATCTCCACACTAGCATCACACATAGAACAATCACAACTCTTCTCTGCCTCCTCATCTTTTCTATCCAAGCCCTGATCAACCTCAAACACCATGTGGCTTCCCTTGTTTTCTTCACTCTCCTTTTCATCATGATGATGATCAAGCACAATATTTGATCCGGTGTGATCTTCATCAATCTCCACACCAATGCCGCGCTCCATCACCGAAGTCTGCTTCTGGTCATACTCCAAAACATTGAGAGAAGGCTTGATCAGAATGCAAGGAGGGTAGAATCTGTTGTCCAAGTTGACACAACAGCAAAAGCACCTCAAAGCCTCTTCCACCTTCACAATTGCCTTGTCACCAGCATCAGCACCCTCATCCTGAATCATACCCATCTGCTTCATCCATGGAAAGACACCAAAACTCAGAGAGACTTTGACATAATCTGGTTGTGATGAGGATGAGCAATCCTCACACATGTCTTGTGACTCAACCAGTTTGTGATGATTAGAGCATAATCCCAGTTTGGAAATCTCAGAGGCATGAGCTTCACACACAAGATCTTTGCAAGAACTCTTGTACTTCCCAGGCTCTAAGATGTGATCGATTCTGGTGCACCATATGCAAGGTCTTTTGAGGCCAAAGTAATCAGAAAACTTTATGATTAGATAAGAGAAGAGAGAATTGAGGAGGAGAAGGATGATGAGAATCCATTCTAGGATGGCATAGACTTGTTTGATAAACAGAACAATATATTTGGTTAATTAAGTTAATTTTCTTTGAAGGATGGTATATGGTGTTTATTTGTTTACCTCTGTTTGAAGTTCTTCATACCTCAGACACTCGTGTTTATACTTTATACTACAAAGTTTATATCCTTGTATTCTTTACCTCCAGGAACTTGCAAGGCTCATTAAACTGTCAACATACTCCAGCTTTAGTCTATTTGAATGTCGTAAAGTTGTTACTGGCTCCAAAGCACCTGATCTTGGGAATGGCATGTCTTTTTTCCTCTTGTTGGTTTTGTTATATTATAATGAAGTTGTAGTTAATTGTTTGACAGCTCCTTTTATTGTTACTCAGACGAGTACATTGGGTTAGATGAAAACAAATATATTGGGGATCTCCTGGCAAAATTCAAAGCTGCAAAGGATCAAATTAAAGGAGAAATCTTGCACTGTAAACTGATATTCAAGAAAAAGTTATTTCGTGAGTCAGATGAAGGTGTGACAGAGCCTATGTTTGTGCAATTATGTTATGTACAGGTATGCCTTTTAATTATGAAACCTTACATATGATGACAAGTATATCTAGTTAATGCACAAAGCTGCAATTACTTTCAATTTATAGATTTGTGTTATGAACCTTAGGGCAAAGATAGCAAAAACTATTAAAATATTATTGTTATAGTAAGTAAAGTTGTATTATCTTTGATTTCAGACCAGGAGTAAAAGCAATGACTGTGAAAGTAGCACATGATTGTTCCCCAAAATGCAGTCCACCACAACAACCTCTCATAAAAGCTATTTCTAACAAAACTACATCCACTCAACAATCAACATAACAACCTCCTCTCATATTTGAATCCTATAGTGTCCATTCTTTCCTTCTTGAATAAACTCCCATATTTTTGGTCCATGGCCTAATTGACCCAGCACCTGCCCATATCTTCTTTGGGCTCAACTTCTCAAGCTCTATCAACATTGTTATCATGTAACTGTTGTCTGGATTTTGTCTTTATCAATAATTTCAACATATATTGTTTCTGCCATATTCATTTTCTGGACCCTTGCCTTCCACCTTGGCTTTATGCTCAGTTGCTTAGGGTGCTTAATCTTAGAAATAATTCCCTGTCAGGGCAAATTGGTCTTAATTTCATTGGCTTGTCTAATCTTCGAACACTTGACCTTGCTACTAATCATTTCATTGGACCCCCTGTAAGTACTTGTTTTTTTTAGTCATTTTCATTAACTTACTGTTTTAAAATTAAGATTTTCACTCGAACATGAGTAGTTCAATTATCTCCATAGTATCTATTAACGAGTATTGTTCAGTAATATTATGATACTAGAAGGCCCTTACTTGTCATTGCTATATTATTACATACATAAATCTAAATTAGGAAACTTTGGCATTTGTGAATTTTGTTACAGAGGACCAAAGATTTCGATACTGCATAATTGTTACAGCAGTTGCCAGCTTTACAGCAACTTCTAAATCGGGTTATTTCAACACAAGTAAGCTTTTGATCCAAATAGTTCAAGATAGATGTATTTTACCCAAACACTTGAGGTTGTGGGTTTGATTTAATGAACAAATTCTACGTCGTCAGGCAGCATAGTAATTGACTAATTGTTCAACTTGATTTAACTTTTATGAGGTGCAGCCACACAGGGCAGCTGTAAATAACTTTGTCATTCACTTAGCACTCTCAATGGTGGGTCAATTACTTAACCCCATACTATATTCTTTGGTAGTTTTTGCTCCACCACCTTTCTAAATGTACTTCATATTGTTTATAGGTTGCTTCAGAAAGCATTAAAATTTATCAACCTATTAGTGATGGAACAGTCAATATGGTTCATAAGGTATATATGGTTCTCTTGACGGATTTCAAGCTTGATGTTAAACTTTCTATGTATTTATGAGACTATTGTGACAGTTTTTTGAGATGCAACGCCACGATGCTCTCAAAGCTCTTGATATATACAGGAGGGTTGCACACCAGGTATCTGTTATGGTGTAATTTTCTTTTTCTATTTTATATTATGTATGATGTAATGTTAAAGATTCTCTACATGAATCCAGGCTGAGAGACTGTCAGAGTTTTATGGAATATGCCGTAATCTTGACATTGGATGGGGAGAGAAGTTTATTAAAGTTGAACAGGTTGGTTGGATCTTATATCATGCTTGTTTATGTCAGAGACATTTAGCTTGATTTTTCAATAGTTCTTTTGGGAAACATATACTAAGTTTATTAGTTGATGATGAGAAGCCCCCTTCATCATTTCTGCAAGCCATGGAAGGATATGTTGAAGCTGCTCCCCAGGGACCAAATATCATGGAAGAGTATCTTCGCAAGGATCTGCTATGTATGAACATTGAAGAACTATGTTTTTTGTTATAGTGGTCTCTGGCTTTATTTTAAGGATGCAATCATAAGGAGTGCGTGTATTATTTCATACCCATCTAGTTGACACAAAAGGCACAAATGGAACCATGGAATTGTTGGCTTCATATTATGTATAAATATATTTGACCAACCACTTCTTTTGTATTAATTTAATGCAGGCTATTGAGACCAAAGAAGTTTTGGCTATTGAATACAAAAAGACAACAGAAGTGGAAGACGAACATCCACCCTCACCCCCTCCACCTCCACCTTCTGAACCTGTCAAAGTGGAAGCACCCCCAGTATAACCACCACCTGCTCTGTTGGTAATTACTCTTTTCTTTTGTGTTTGCTCTAGCCCTGTTTTTGGTTCCACATCAGATTGCTGACTAGTTCTACTAGTAATGCTTTATTTATACCAATGTTGCTTTACCTGCAATAACAAATTTATCTTCTAGAAGAGAAGAATGCATTGCTTTAGCCATTGTCCCTGTTGGTAATTTGTTGTTCCTTTTCCTCCACTTTGTTTAATACATTGAGTAAAAGCATTTGTGAACCTTTAGAAATAATTTACTGTAATAATTGGTTAATAGAATTTGACTAAACTGGTTTTCATTCAAGAAGTGTGATGTTTCACATTATCAGGACTAAATCTGTTAATTAGTGGCTAATCATGTGAATTATACTCCTACATTGTTTTCCTTTTTCTGCACTTTGTTGGCAGTTAAGACTCAAATGCTCCATTTGATATTTTAGTATTTAGAATATATGTAAGAATATGTCTTGGGGTCAATTTATATGTTGCCTTATTAATGAGGTTTTCAGCTGTTGAGCAACAACATTCTACTGTTTGAAATCAAGCACATGGAACTACAGGATGGGAATTGGCACTTGTTACTTCTCCTTGTTCAAATGAGACTGCCACGGCAGCTAGCAAACTGGTATACTTCTACAATAAATTGACTTTTAAGTTAGCTCCCATGATTATTGAATGCAAATCTGTCTCTCAACATGTAATGCATCTCAACATAAACACTGATAAAAACTCATTGCATGAACACACGTTTTTGCTTTTCTAATAATGAGTGGTGGTGACCTGCTTGGTAATCAGGCTGGAGGTTTGGAAAAGCTTACACTAAACAGCCTATACGATGATGCACTCAGGAGAAACAACCAAAATGGCAGCTATAATCCATGGGAGCCAGCACCAGGGGGAAACATGATGCAATCGACGATGCACCACCCATTTTTTGCCTCTAATACAGTTGCCGCTCCACCTTCTGTTCAGATGGCTGCCATGTCCAACCAACAGCAAGCTTTCATGTTTCAACAACAACAAATGATGATGCCCCCCCCCCCCCCAACAACAGTCTGTAAATCCTTTTGGAAATCCTTATGGAGCCGCCGCTGTCCACCCCTATGGCTCAGGTACGCCTGTTCAATCATACAATCCATATACAGGTCTCATCTAGGCATTTCCAGTGGAAAACAAATCCTCAATAAGCTCAAGGTAAAAAAGAAATGGATACTCTGATTACTCTCAGCTTTCGATTCTGAGATTGGGAAACATGAAGAAAGAATAGACTTGTATCATACGTTGGTTGTGTGCCATAGTTAGCTAAAATTCTTTTTGAATAATTAGCACAGAGGGTAGGTTGATTATATGATTTTTTATGTACAAGGTAAATTGATAATGAGCTCTGATTTAAACCACTTAGTTTCATTTGCCCCTGGTTGAGATTACTTCAACACTTTAACAGAAAATTTGTTCTCTTTAACAAACTAAGATCAAATATTCTTTGCAATACTACAAATGGTAATTATGATAATTTTTAATAAATGAATGCAGGGCTGTGAACCATTTGTTTCGTATGAGGGTCTTGAGCAGCTGCACCGGTTCTTATTTGTTCAAACCGGTTTTTCTTGCTTCATCCTTCCACAGCACCATAACAAGAAAGAAGCAATAAATTAAATCCAAAGTAAGTAACCACCTGAACTGTGTAGTGTTCAAATGAGACTACTGCATGAATCGAGCAATGTTACCAAATTATAAATGGCCACCTTTGCATGCTCAAGTGAATGGGAACAACTTTAATCACCCTTTACTGAATTATTGTATTCATTTTCCTGTGTAAAAGTGAAGATATATCAAATGCACTCTTTGCATTATTGATTTGCTTATTGATTGTTCAAATTATAAATTGCAAATACAACAAGTCATTGAACAGTTGTTTCCATTTGGCAGGGGGCTTTGCCATGCATACTAGTTATATCATTTTCTTCAAACTAGTTATCATGCACCATGACCTAGCCACTGATAGATTAGAAATTTACTTTTAATCTTGTTGAAATAACTGAATCATTGGATGATTCTTATCCCATTTTCTAAGAATAAAAATATAGATTAAAAATATAATGTTCACATGGAAACCACGACTTGGTTACTCAAACTCACTACCAGTTCGACATAAAGAAATGATACTTCTCAAACTCTATAATTGGTGAGAGAATGCATAGTATTAGCTTTTACATTTCACACCTCATGCTAGCTATTTCAACTTCCAAGTTGCTACTGTTCAATTGACATCTATAATTGAGCTTGATAACTGATTATGTGAAATCTATATCAAAAAGTTTATCAGCATTTAATTATACAACTTTACTTTTCATTATTCAAAAGTTTCATGAAAGCATTCATAAGTTTGGCATATAAATATGGTCAATTGAAGCTCTACGTTCTTTGTGTGTACCAGACATGTGTATTTGGAGATTTTTGCTGTGTAATCTATTATGTCAAGTGTTTTAATTTTTAATATTTACCTTGACGTTTACATAATGCAGAGGAATGTGGTTGACTTCTACATTTCTGATTTCAAATCTGGATTCAGAGCATTGGTTAAAACAAGCTATGGTGCAAGGGTGAATCCTTATGTTGATGATTCTGTTGTAATTGATAATGACACTACTGTGTGTTCAACTAAGTCCAGATGACAGGCCGAACATGTCATATTTTAAAATAACTGTATTAAATTATGTATTACATCTCAATTTATTTAAAGTCATGTATTTAAAGTCAATTATTTAAAAATAATCGTGTATTTAAAGTAGATTCACCAAAAATAATCGTGGTCCAATAATTATTTGCAACTAATGATTCAAAGTCAGTTTTTTATAATAACTGTCTTAGAATTTTGCTTGGATCACCACATACAAAGTCAGCTCTTTAAAATAACCGTCTTAAATTGTCTTTCTATACCCCTTCATTCAAAGTCAGTTCTTTAAAATAACTGACTTAAAAGTGCCTTTCTATGATCCTTTTTAAAGTCAATTCTTTAAAATAATCGACTTAAAATAGCCTTTCTAAACCCCCAATTAAAGTCAGTTCTTTAAAATAACTGACTTAAAAGTGCCTTTCTATGATCCCTTTCAAAGTCAGTTCTTTAAAAATAACCGTCTTAAATGTCTTTCTATACCCCCCATTCAAAGTCAGTTCTTTAAAATAACTGACTTAAAATAGCTTTTCTATTATCCCATTCAAAGTCAGTTATTTAAAATAACCGACTTAAAAGTGCCTTTCTATATCCCATTCAAAGTCAGTTGTTTAAAATAATCGACTTAAAAGTGTCATTGTATATCTCATTCAAAGTCGGTTTATTAAACTACCCGTCTTAGATTCCTTCAATTATTTTTTTTATAATTTAATGCAAATCAAAGTCGGTTTTTCCATCAAAACCATCTTTGAAGAGGCTATTCTAAGACAGTTATTTTAAATAACCGTCTTTGAAAGTGCTATATATATATATATATATATATATATATATATATATATATATATATATATAAGCTTTCGAAGACAGTCTTCTTGAACCTTCGTTGTAAGGTGCCTTCATTCAACGTCGTTGGAGACAAAGATGGTTTTATAACCGTCTTTGTATGGGTTAAATGACCGATGTTGTTTCCGACTATTGTAGTAGTGGGACTAGATCGATTACCCAAACATATCATATAAGTTTGTCTAGAAATGATGCTTGTGTTAAGTTAAAAAATTTACATTAAAGTTTTAGAGAAAAAGGACTACACACACGTTTAGTGTAAAATGATTTTACATTATCATTTAATTATAATTTATAATTAAATGATAATGTAAAATCATTTTACACTATTAGTGTATCATCATTAATATCTAAATTTTACAGTAAAACATGCTTTTAAGATAAAAGCAACCAAATATATAAACCCAAATTGTATTGATAATGTGACACTATTATTGTTACTATCACTATTGCTCTTGACAATACCCACTTAAGTATATTTTTTGTTATTCCAAAAATGTCCTTTACACTGAAATATGATTCCATTGTAGAACATATACAACGAAATTATGTTTTCGTAGTAGTATTTGGGATGCAAAAAAAAGTTACTATGGAATCACATTTTTGTTGTAGAAATAACGAGGGTGCAAACAAAATATAACAGAAATATAATTTCATTACAAAATATACACAAAATCGTGTTTCCATTGTTGCAATATAGGGGTGTAAAAAAAGTAACGAAAACACAATTTTGATTATTGAATATACATGAAATCGTGTTTTCATTAACAACAGAAATACGATTTCGTGTATTTTCAATGGAACAACATCATGTTTCCGTTGAGACCATTGTTTAGCCATTAGAAACATAGTGGGCTCCGCCTGCGTCAACAACATCGCAAACACACAAAAATCCATCCAACACCACAAGCTAAATCCTCTAACCCATCACCACATGGATTCCGCGACCTTCTTCCATTCCTTGACAAACTCATCGCTAGAAATCATCTTGAGCTTTGTATGCGACCTCCCTCGCCGTCGCGAGCATGTGAAGTACCTCAGAGGTTGAGCTCACATGCGAATCTGGCCTAGGTGATGGTTTTGGGTGGTTGTTTCCGTTGGTGATGAGATTGGGGTAGGTTTGGTCAGGGTGTGGTTGTGGTGGTGTTGGCGGCATGCCGGTGACAATGTTGCTTGGGAGTTGACGAAAAGGCAGGCGGGGTGGCTTGACTTGGATTTGGATGGGGAAGGGAAAGTCGTAGGGGAGGGGGAAGTCACAGGGAAAGGGGAGGGAGTGTAGGGATTTGGTGAGTGGGCAAAAGGGGAAGTTCAGAACTTCGTAGTCTGAGTAGCAAATTAGGTAGTAGGAATAGTAGTTTCCTTGATAATGCCAATGCAACCGTTGCCTTTCTTATTTGCAGATGAAAAGGGGTGAAAGCCCAAATAAAACAACAACTAACCAGTCAAAGATGAAGCATCAGCCATCAAACAGAATGAGCAAAAACTGGCAGATCAATAAAACAACATAACCCTGGAGTCATCTTGAGCCCATGTCTAGCGAAAGCATTGGCAGCTTCATTGCATTCTCTATTCTCTATAAAATATGACAGAGATACTTCCATAGGTGGCACAATATCCCTATTATTAGCATCAATAATGTGAGCACATGAATCAATTCAACAGCATACATCCCATGCCGAATCAATTCGACAACACCCTTCGAATCTGATTGAACCTCCACTGCATGAAAGCCACCGTTGCTAATCTATTGTTTATCGTTAAAACAAAATCAATTTTGTTAACATTCATCTAAAAACAAAAATATGCTCTCCATTTAATGGAGGGTCCAGTAGAGGAGTTGGACCCCATTTAAAGTTTAAACATATACTTAAGCCTATAGAAAACCAAATACATTGACACTCAAACAAATAAACAATGATATGCTTTTCCTTATATTTAAGATTGATTATTTATATTAATTGTTTGTCAAGTGTTCAAAAAGCCTCAAGTAGAAATATCTCTTTTACCAATATTTTATAGAAGCAATCGTATATATAGTTTTATTAAGGATAAAACTTAATGCAATATTATATTTAGTTTGTTCTCAAATTAAAATAGAAATTTCATTTCAATATTTCTAATAGAAAAATCACATTACATATAATATAGTCAAATTCATCCCTAAAAGTAGGATACTAACAAATTAGTTTATGAAAGATGAAAAATACAAATATAATTTTTAAATATGTAAAAAGTGTAACAAATTAGTCTTGCAGACAATTCAATGACAAATTGACCTATCAATTTTCCAATTTAATGTTAAATTAATTCTTGAAAAATAAAACTTATTATCAAATTGATTATTGAACATTACATTTAATGACATCTCACAAATTTAACAGTATAACTAATTTGTCGCATTTTTTACACATTCAATAACTAAATTTATATTTTTTATATTTTAAGGACCAATTTGTTAGTACATCACACTTTGGGAGACAAAATTGACTATTTACTCATATATAATACTCTAAAAAATTCCCTGCAACTTGAACAAGGACATTTTGAGTAGCAACTTTGAATTTCTTTAATTCTTTCTGCTCATAAACTTTTTTTTTTTTTTTGTTTTATCCTCTCGACGGTTGCACTAATCTTTCATAGAATCATACATATAGTTTTGCATGATGGCCAATACAATTTTAATAAAAACTTAGCCAAGGCATTGACGATTTGGTAGACTTCACGATAAATGTGCCTCCAAGAGAAAGTTTCACCCCTCCCAACAATTTTTCTAATAGAGTGAATCATCTGTGAACAGACAAGAGAGTTAGGACAACTTTTTAAATAGATCTCAATATCTTATATCTTGAAGGATTTGTCTTTGTCTTTCGTTGAGGAATATCTTACTTTTCACAAAAAAGGAATCAACCTGGTGGTTGTTTTAGATTTAGATTCAAAAATTAAATCATTAAAGCCTCTAGACCAACACACACCCCACCCTAAAAAATTGAACATTTTAAGCATTAAGACATCTACAGATAGTCCGATAACAGGCCAAACATTATGATTTGCATAGGTGAGTGTCTTTCTTCAAATCTATGCCATCTTGTTCGGATGGTGTCATGGTTTCCTAGAAAAGTACCATCTAGAACCATCCTCTGGCTTCTCTTAGGAGTATCTTTGAGAAATACCTTGACAAGTTCCATGACGAGAGACATCACCAACCAACAATCCAGCATTTGTCCATGTGATGAGGTTGAAAGCTGATGAAGCTCAACAGTTTTGGATGATAACACACCGAATTTCATGTGTTTCTACCTTCTTGGTCGTTGCTTCAACCAAGTAGTTAAGTATGAAATGTAGCTCTTAATTGATTCCTGTTGGTTCTAGTTATTTTTGTATACCTTTTAATCAATGTATTTTCTGACAATTTTCATTGTAATTTCTTTAATTTGATATATACTTGGATTGTTCATTCCAAACAATAAGTATTACGAATACCTTTGAATTTGCAAGGGCTGTTAAGAGATATAAAAGGCTAGTATATCAAATAAACATTTTATCCATTATAGTCTATTTAATTTTCCTTTTCTCTCGAGTTTATGATTTGAACCATGTTTTCTAACGCCTCAATTACCTTTAGTTCTACTGCTGTCTTATTAATAAGAGCATTGGCTGGATTTTTGTTAATGGTGGTGGATTTAGAACGGCGAATTTCAATTATTGTTAGCGAAGATGAATGGTTTGGGAAAAACAAATGGCGAAGTCTTTGTTTTCAAAATGTGTCTGCATGATCCGCATTCTCAAGATCCAGTTGTATTGGTTTGGATAATGTTGTTGCGTATTGCATGCTTAGAAATTCAAAAGGCTCACAGCAGGAATATTTCACGAAATTTTTCACAAAAAATAGGGAAAAACAAACATGCAATACTGACAAGTCAAACTCAGGCATTACAAGGCCTAATCATTGCCTGGCTTATCTGTAACCCTTTGACCCTTTCTACTTTGAAGTTTCAAATTGAAATGCAATGCCAAATCAAAACAGCTTGCTAAATATGAACAGGGTGTGACATTAACAATAATGCAACATTAGCACATTTAACTACAAAAGTAACTTTTTTAACTTAACCATCAATTTTATATGATTAAAAGTACTAAAGAGTAAATTGATAAGATCATTTATTTGGATGAAAGTTGGTAAAATTGATATTATAAAATTGATTTTAGTTCAAATTGATTTTGAAATGATGTGGGTTATGTTTGGATGTCTTGTTATAAAATCAAGTTAGAGTAAAATTCAGTACAAAATTTTAGATCCAAGACAGAAGTTACTTGTGAAAATGCCTCCAAAATCCATTCTGAACTCAGAGTAAATTCCCCAACGACACACACGGTATACTTCAGTAAGGTAACATGCATACGTAAATTATAAAATACTAGCAACACAAGCTTGCCAATAAGAAGGAAAAACTACCAACTCACTCACCATCAAATGACTAAACAATACAAAACTAAATATCATTCGTTACATTATTAATATTCTTAACAAAGACCTGCCAAAATTATACTCCATCAACTATCCAAAGCAAGTATGATAATTTCAAAATAAGCAGCAGCAAAATTTATGCTTTGAAAATAAATGAAAAGTGTAAACTGCTTTCAACTCTCGGTCTGCTCTCTCAACCTCCGAATGGTGCTCCGGACAGTGACAGCACTAGCAGTACTGTCAAGAAGAAAATGCACAAACAAATCATATCTTCAATCACCATAAAACAGCAAACAATTAACTGTTAAAAAACAGAGTTGAGGAAGATTCTTACTTCAATGTGTAAGCACCTCCAGCCTTCACTTTTCCACAATCTTTGCAGCCCCAAATACCCACAGCCTTCCTCTTAACAGCATACTGAGCAAACAAACATATCATTAATAGTTGCCCCTAGGCCACAGCGAATAACAGAAATTTATGACCCGAGATATATATTGTAACATATGCCTTTACTATAATTCTATGCTTATTTAATTCTAGAATTTAACTATACGTCTATACATAATATTAAAAAGAGCAAATTACAATAACACTCCTTGAGCTTTTATCAAGTTACACAGAACCCCATCCTTTTTGTTTTTCCTACACTAACCTCCCTCTAAGTTTGAAATCATCACATTAACACTCCCTTATATGTTTTCCCTTATATGTTTGAAAACATTACACTGACACCCCCTCGAATCTTACACTAAGACCCCCTCCCTACAAGCAGTGGCGGAGCCACGTGTTTTTTTTAGGTAGTGCCAAATTTTATTTTTAATCCTAATTAAGTATATAATTATATATAGTTATTAAAAAAACAAAATTTTAAAAAAGATATTTTTAGGTGGTGTCATGGCCATCGCTGGTCTGGCCATGGCTCCGCCACTGCCTACAAGGGACGTGAATGTAATGGTTAGAAAAAGCAGGGATGTTTGTGTAATTACACAAAACCTCAGGAGGTATTACTGTAATTTTCTCTATTAAAATTGATATATTACGTCAATAAACTGGTGTAACTTGATCTTATCTCATTATAGGGTGTGATTCCGATGAATAACTCTATCAAAATTTAGGATCAGTAATGACAAAGACAAACTCATCCCATAAGCACTCCTAGTCAATAGTGAAACCAAAAAACATTAGAAAGAAAAAAAAATACCTTTCCACAGAACTCACAGAAGAATTTACTATGCTGACTAACTTCCATCTTCTTGATTTGCTTCCTTAAACTAGCACCATATCGGGTGCCTGAAATTTGAGATAGCATAAACATAAGCTATCAGCTCGTTCTTTTTGGACACAGATACAAAGAGAAAGTAAATTTGTCTCTAACAAGTAATGGGGCATCATCAACAACAACAACAACCCTTGATTTAATTTGACATAGACCATGTTATTCTAAACCCACTAACAGTAAAAAAATTTACTTTAGAATAAACACCGAAACAAAAACAAAAACACCCAAAATATTCAACAACAACGAATGTAACAAACGACGTACCGTATTTTCCAACAATACCGGCCTTCTTAGTTCTCTTGGTCTAGTCACATGCAAAAAAAAAAAAAAAAAAAAAAACTTAAATCATGTTAAAAATCTCGAATTAGATGAAACCTTAAAATTCAAGAAATACATAAGAGAGAGAGAGAGAGAGAGAGAGAGAGAGAGAGCACCATTTTCGAGTGGCTATAAGAAGATGATACCGCGGCTGCCGAATAAGTGAACGAGGGTTTGCTGCCTGAGTGAGAAGAATAACAATGCTTTTGAGGGTAGTTGGAGTAATGGGCCTATGCGAATACGATGCATGTGTAAGCCCATACCAGCTTGTAATAGTTCTTCTGTTTCGAGACCCCAAAAAAACAAAAAAATATTAATATTTTCCTTTAAAACATTGTTTAGTGGTGAAACGTAGGAATCGCGGAAAGATTAACACAAAAAAATAGAAAGATAACAAAGATATGATGGCAAAAGAATCAATTAAATACAAATTAAATAAAAAATTACGCATTTGGTGTCGTTTCGAAACTATTTACGCATTTGGGGCAACTGGTCACGCCCAGAACCAGGCGTGACTAGGGGGGTAGTCACGCCTGGTTCTGAGCGTGACCAGTCATGCCCAGTTCTGGGCGTGACCAGTGTGTATATATGCCCCCCGTTTCCAGTTTTCCCTCATTGCTCAGTGTTGCGCATTGTTGAATCGAGTTGCAGAAGTGTAGTGTGAGTGATTTTGCAGCGAAGCTCTGCCAACAAGTAAGTTATTTGATTAATTGTGTATATTAGTTAATATATTGTATTATGAAATTGTCAATGTTTAGGGTTTAGTGTTGTCGAAAATGTTTCTTATGGTGTATAGCTTAGTTTAGGTTAGGGTAGACTGGTTAGGGTTTAGTGTACACGTTTAGGTCATCTTCATGCTGTTTAGTGTTTGGAGTGTAGGGGTTAGGGTTGACAGATTAGGGTTCACATATTAGGGTTAACGGACTAGGGTTTATGGATTAGGGTGTAGGGTTTAGTGTTTAGGGTTTAATGTTTAGGGTTTAGGATTTAGGGTTTAGGAATTAGGATTTATACGCCTTAGAGCTAGGGTTTAAGGTTTAAGAAGATATTCTAACACAGTTTTTTGAAATTTGTGTACAGCGAAGCTCTGGGAAGAAGTGTTTGTTTTTGTTGAGTGGAAGAAATGAGTTCAGGTGGTGACGAGTTTGTGCGTGTTGTGTGGAAGGATATTTGAAGGGAGAGAAGGTGTTGTTTTTGAAGGGGAGAAACGTCAGACACTTTTGAAGCGGAGCTCGACAATGGGTGATTTACATCAGAAGATTCGACAAAAATTAGCTCTGCAAGACAACAAAAGTATCTTACAGATTACAGGGAGATTATGGCAACGTGAACATTACATGGGTTTTCAACTTGTGGACGATGAAGACCTACAATTGCTAATTCAAGAATTTTTTAAACTGGCAAGGAGAGATTTTATAGAGCTATACGTGGACTTTGGTGTGGTGGCTGCTGTGTTACCCATTATGTCAGTTCCTGTAAATGCTGCAAAGCCTACATCGTCATATGCTGATCCAATTGTGAACGTGTCTGAAGAAGATTCACATGACCCAACTTGGGTTATGGATGACGATGAAGGGGATGACGATGATGAAAACATTGCAATGGAGGATCGTCTTCTTGAAGAGGATGCTAGTGCGTCGGATAATGATGACGATGCTGGTGTTGATGCGACTGGATTCCAAGCATACACTGATGTAGGGTCGTCTGGAATGCATCATCATCCTGACGTAGGATGTTCACAACCAGAACATCCTGTTGAAGGTATGTAACATTAGTAAAATTAATTATTAAGTCATGTACACTTTGCATATTTGTGTGCATGCTATATTTATTCTACCACATTTGTTTTTGAAGGTGCTGAGGTGACTCCTTTTTGGGATGGAATTCCTCACTACA
>PYAF01005708.1:112302-158714 GCA_007407185.1 Glycine tomentella
GGAGTACTGTTGTATACACTCCTTACCCACCAACTCTGAGACTCTCGAGCAGCGACCAAAGGGTTCTAATTCACCATCAAAATTGGGATTATCCCATACCCACATGTCATTTTCATTGCAATTCTAAAGACTCGGAGATTCCTGATATGCACACCAAATGAAGCCGCTTTCTAAACCATTCTAAACACTATTCCCTAGGCTTACCAATTTTCTATAATCTTCTAATCCTAAAATTATTAAAATTTAATGACAATCTACTTCAGGATCAAATAAAGGTACCATTTAGGGTTAGGGTTTATGTTTAGGGTTTAGGGTTAGGGTTAGGGTTTAGGGGTAGTATTCATTGTTTATGGTTTTAGGGTTCAGGGCTAGGGTTTAGGGGTAGTATTCATTGTTTATGGTTTTAGAGTTCAAGGCTAGGGTTTAGGGTTATGGTTTAGGGTTTAGGGTTAGGGTTAGGGTTTAGGGTTAAGGGATTAAAATCTAACTCTAAACCTAACACTAAATCAATATCTTAACCATAAAATCTAACCCTTAACTTAATACTAAATCATAACCCTAAACTAGTGCAAATCATATCACCTACCATCTAACAGTTTTCTACAACATAAAATAAATCATGTGCTAAATATAACTAATAATCAATAAATTAACTAACTTAAATCAACAAAATAATAAATTAAATATCATTCAGAATTAAAAAACAAATTAACTTACTTGTTCGCAGAGCTTCGTTGCTGAAAACCGAAGAAAGCTGATGCCTCTGAACTTTTAGAGAGAACCCAGAGCACTTCTAGAGAGAAGTCAGAGAACTTTTTAGAGAGAAGGGAGAGAGAAGCTTTTAGAGAGAAGCCAAAAGCTGAGAAGTGAGTGAACAGTGCAGTCCCGGGGGTATATATACACACTGGTCACAGATGCGTAAATAGTTTCGAAACGACACCAAATGCGTAATTTTTTATTTATTTGTATTTAATTGGTTTTTTTGCCAAGATGTGATAGCTAATTTAAAGGAGATAGTTACTGAACTTGGAGACAAAGGTACAAATGTAGGAAAAGGAAAGATTCTTCACAATCAAGGGGATGAGACCCTAGACAAGATTTAGACCAACAATGTTAGACATATTCGTTAGAATTGATTCATGTGATTTGAATAAGTAAAATATAAAACAGACTAAAAGATAATTCATTCAAATATAAGACTTGCTTGATGGAAGAAGTTATAAAAAAGACTAGGGTAAAACTCTTCATATATGTCAGTTAAGAAAAGGTTATGAGTTTTTACCATCAAGAATTGAAGAGTGACCTAGAATAAGAGAATGAAGAGATTGAGAAAAACTATTCTACATTAAGAGTTCTTAGTCAATAGTTTGATGTCAAAAATCATTCTATTCGCTGTCAAAAGACATTTTGCAAAAAGGGTTCTCAATCAAGACTTGTTGTTATTAAGACTTATTGTCATAAACCATAGACAAAGGTTAATGTCTTTATCATTGTTTACTAAATGTGAAACTCATAAATTCTTAAAGATCCTATTCATGTTATTGATGTGACTGTTATTGAGAATCAAATTGCATTAATGTTTACATGATTTATTCATGTTATTGATGTGACTAATGTTTACATGTTTATTCATGTTATTGATGTGACTAATGTTTACATGTTTATTCATGTTATTGATGTAACTAATATTTACATGTGGTACCATAGCCTGATTTAAGAATTTATGATTTTAAAATTTTAAAATTATTGTCGACTGATGGGTGATTTTCTTGGAGATGTGATGAAATAAAATCAATTTGAAACCCTTAAAGAAATTTGCGTTTCTATTCTCATCGATTTTCGATCTTTTCTGTGGTTTTCGAAACGTAAATGTCAAAACCTTTAATTGAAGATATTCATATATATATATATATATACATATATAGTTAAGGAGGTGTTATGTGGGTTCTTCATTTGCATATTATATATATATATATTATTGAATTGTTTATGTATTCATATCATTGTACCATGTTTATTCTTTATGGATAAAGATTCATTATTATTAAATTATATATGTGAAAGTGACCTTTATATGAAAGGATTGAATCATAGCACTATAGCATTGCCTTTGACAAAATGTATTCGTGTTACTGTATTATTGAGTTGCTTTTCAGTTACATGTAAGAATTGTTTTTAATTCCAAACATTATAGATATGTTTTTAATTACCCATGTGATGTTATGAATAGTATATATATAAAGAAAATTACAATTTATGTTATGGGTACATTGAAGTTCATTATTATATGACAGTTAAATATCAACCCAAAGGATGATTGTTTGTTTTATAGTAATGAACATAAATGCTAATATTGTAGGTACACTTCTAGTTTTATTTAAACTTCCAAAGATGATAAATATTTCTAGTTGGGGTATGCATCATTGTCAAATTATATGAAATCTTTATAGCATCGTTATTGTCGAATATTGCATATTGGTGGATCCCCAAAAGGTGAACATTAATATGAATTTATGAAGTATGTTTGAAATTATGAAGCATGCTAATATATAATAGATTTAAAGCATTAAAATTTTCTATTACGTGCGGTACCGATTGCCTTGTATTCGTAACTCTCAGTTGTTACAGTATTGGATCTGGATATGGCTATAAGAGAAGAAAAGCCATGTGCTATTACTGATGCTAGCACTGATGAAGAAAAGACCCATTATCGAAACTAGGAAACGTCAAATAGACAAAGTTTGTTACGTATGCATATGAGCATAGCTGACAACATTAAGTAAGTTCTTCCACAAACTAAAAGTGCCAAGGAAATGCTAAAAAATGTGGAAGACCGCTCCCAAACTGCTGACAAGTCTCTTGTTAGGACATTAATGAGTACCTTGACCACTATGAAATATGATGGTTCAAGGACTATGCATGAGCATGTGATCGAAGAATGGAAGAGGAGCTATAAAGATCAATGAGAGTAAGATTCATAAGAAGTAACATAAAGGAAACATATGCTAACTTTGTGGTAAGACTAGGCATCTCCAAAAGGATTGCTCAAAACGCAAGACTTGGTGTGAGAAGAAAGGTAAGCCTAGTGCTTATGTATGTTATGAATCAAACTTAGCTGAAGTTCCTCATAATTGTTGGTGGATTGATTCTAGATGTACAACTCATGTTTGTAATGTGATGTAAGGTTTGTTTTCAACCCATAACACAAGACCAAATGAAAAGTTTGTCTTCATAGGCAATGGAATAAAGGCACCAGTGGAAGCGGTTGGGACTTATCGTTTAATCCTAGACACTGGACATCATTTGAACTTATTGGAAACTCTTTATGTACCTAGTATAACTAGGAATTTGGTTTCGTTATCCAAACTTGATAAAGGTGGATATTCTTTTAAATTTGGTAGTGGATGTTTCAGTTTGTTTAGATATAACTATTTAATTGGTAATGGTATGTTATGCGATGAATTATATAAATTGAAAATTGATAATCTTTTTAATGAAACATTTATAACGATGCATCAAAATATTGGTACTAAACGTTGTTTAGTAAATGAAAGATCTGCTTACTTGTGGCATAAACGTCTGGGACACATTTCCAAGGAAATAATGAAAAGCTTAGTAAGGGGAATGAAATCCTTCCAAGATTAAATTTTATTAATCTGAATGTTTGTGTAGATTGTATTAAAGGTAAACAAACAAAACACATAAAGAAAGGGGCCACAAGAAGTAGTCTGCTTCTTGAAATCATACACATAGATGTTTGTGGACTGTTTGATGTTAACACTTTCAATAAAAAAAAAATATTCCATCACCTTCATAGATAATTTTTCACATTATGGCTATATCTATTTGCTGCACGATAAATCTCAAGTTGTAAATGCATTTAAGGTTTATATTAATAAAGTGGAAAAACAATTAGACAGAAATGTGAAGATTATCAGGTCTGATAGGGTGGTGAATATTATGGACGATATGATGAAAGTGGACAACATACAAGTCCATTTGCTAAATTTCTGGAAGAACGTGGTATTTGTGCTCAATACACAATGCCAAGTACACCACAACAAAATAGTGTATCAGAAAGGCGTAATAGAACCTTGCTAGATATGGTTAGGAGTATGTTAAGCTATTCTTCTTTACCCATTTCATTGTGGACTTATGCTCTAAGGATTGTCATGTATCTATTAAATAGGGCTCCTAGTAAGGCAGTTCCAAAGACTACTTTTGAATTGTGGATAGGAAGGAAACCTAGTCTAAGGCACCTACATGTTTGGAGTTGTCGGGCAAAAATTAGACATTATAATCCCCAAGAGAAGAAATTGGATGCAAGAATAATCAGTGATTTTTTCATTGGTTATCCAGAAAAGTCAAAAAGGTATAGATTCTATTGTCCTAATCATACTACAAGGATTGTTGAAACTAGAAATGCTAGATAGATTCTGTTGTCCTAATCATACCGCAAGGATTGTTGAATTTGGAAATGTTAGGTTCATTGAGGAAGGAGATGTTAGTGGGAGTGAACCACTACGTAAAGTGGAGATTCAAGAAGTAGGAGTGCTAATTCCATTAACTTGCACCTCTAATAAAGGTCTTATTCCTCATGTTGTACCGACTAACAATAATGAAGAACAACACATGAATGATACCACTAACCACAATGAAGCTGTAATGAATAAACTAGATGAACCCATGGTGGAAGAACCACAACAAATAGCATTAAGGAGGTCTCAAAGAGAAAGGAGACCAGCTATTGTAATGATTTTGTGGTTTATCTACAAGAACTTGAATTTGACTTGGGAATAGATAAAGATCCAGTTTCATTTTCACAAGCCATGAACGGTGATAATTTTGATGAATGGTTAAATGTCGTGAAAGATGAGATGAAATCCATGGAACATAATGAAGTATGGGACCTTGTTGAATTACCTGAAGGTTGTAAGAGAGTTGGTTGCAAGTAGGTCTTCAAGACCAAACTTGACTCTCAAGGTAATTTAAAACAACACAAGGCCCGACTTGTTGCAAAAGGATTCACTCAAAAGGATGGAGTTGACTTTAAGGAGATCTTCTCACCGATCTCTAAGAAAGATTCCTTAAGAATTATCATGGCATTGGTGGCTCATTATGATTTAGAGCTACATCAAATGGATGTGAAAACAACCTTTCTAAATGAGAATTTAGAAGAAGATGTGTATATGGACCAACCAATGGGGTTTGTAGAAAAGGGAAAGGAACACATGGTGTGTAAACTTAAGAAGTCAATATATGGACTTAAACAAGTTTCCAGGCAATGGTACCTTAAGTTCAATGATATCGTTGTCTCCTTTGGATTTACAGAAAACATCGTTGATCAGTGTATTTATCTAAAGGTCAGTGAGAGTAAGTTTATATTTCTAATCTTGTATGTTGATGATATCTTGCTTGCAACTAATGATCTCGGGCTCCTGAATAAGACCAAGAAGTTTCTCTCTAATAGCTTTGAAATGAAAGATATGCGTGAGGCGACCTTTGTGATAGGGATATAAATTTATCGTGATAGATCACAAGGATTGTTGGGTTTGTCTCAGAAAGCATATATAAATAAAATTTTAGAGAGGTTTAATATGGAAAAATGCTCATCATCACTTGTTCCAATTCATAAAGGAGACAAGTTTAGTCTCATGCAATGTCCTAAGAATGATTTGGAACAAAAGGAAATGGAAGAAATTCCATCTGCATCTCTTATTGGGAGTTTAATGCATGCTCAAACTTGTAGAAGACCAAATATTAGCTTTGTAGTTGGAATGTTGGGAAGATATTAGAGTAATCCTGGTATGGATCATTGGAAAGCTGCAAAGAAAGTTCTGAGATTCCTGCAAGGAACTAAAGATCACATGCTTACTTACAAAAAATCTAGCAACCTTGAAGTCATTGGATATTCAGATTCAGACTATGTCGGATGTATAGATACAAGAAAGTCCACTTTTGGTTACTTGTATCTTTTAGTTAGAGGAGCTATATCATGGAAGAGTGCGAAGCAGTCAGTAATTGTTGCATCCACTATGGAAGCTGAATTTGTGGCATGCTTTGAAGCCATGGTTCAGGCTAAATGGCCATGAAACTTTATTTTAGGGCTTGAAATAGTCGACAATGTTGATTGGCCGTTGAAAATTTATTGTGATAATTCTGTAGCGGTTTTCTTTTCTAAGAACGATAGATACTCAAAAGGTGCTAAGCATATGGAGTTGAAATACTTTGCCGTTAAAGAAGAAGTTCAGAAATAGAGGGTGTCAATAGAGCATATTAACATCAACCTTATGATAGCTGATCCCCTAACAAAAGGATTACCACCCAAGACATCACTAGTCATGTGTATAACATGGGCATTATGTTTGCTAGCAAATGTTAAGCTCTATTAGTATTTATTGTTTATTGACACTTTGAATTCAATAATGTGTAAGTTTCTGAAATTTTTTGTTTTCAAACTTATGTTCACATGCATGCATGATATTTTGAACAATAGAATTTGCCTTTATAAAAAGCATTATTGTATGCTTTCCTTTAAAGTATCATGTTGGAAAAAAAAGTTGTTATGGTAGTATGGAAGGAACTATGCTAATATGTGAGAGCGTAGAACTTCCTTGACTCTTATTGGCTCTATTTCTAATTATGACTTATGATGAGGCCAATGTATGGTAATCTTTAGCCGAATGTGCACATAAAGTCTTATATTTGGCGAATCATGTAATGGTGTCTACCACATGAGCCAAGTGGGAGAATGTTAGATATATTCGTTAGAAGTGACTCATCTCATTTGAACAAGTCAAATATAAGAAGGGCTAAAAGATAATCCTGTTTTCCCAATCCCGAGTAATGATTGTTATGTTGGTCTTCTCTAACCAGCGTCTATCCAGGAGGTAAAAGAGGCAGTGTTCTCTAAGAACCCTTATAAGGCTCCTGATATTGATGGCTTTCAACCAATATTTTACCAGAAAGAATGCATATTGTGTTTCACGAGGTTTGGGATTTAGTCTCTAATTTTTTCATGACTAGGAATAGTTTTCCTGGTCTAGTTGAGACTCTTATTGTACCCATTCATAAGATTGACTCTCCTACATCTCTTAGGGAATTTCTTCCTATAAACCTTTGAACATTCTTCTTAAAATTATTTCCACAATTCTTGTTAACAGAATACATCCCTTCTTGGACTCAATCATTGGACCTCTCCAAAGCAACTTCATACCTGGGAGGGGAACAACTGACAATGCTCTTATTGCTCAAGAAGTTATTCATCAAATGCACAAAAAGCAAGGTAAAATTGACTACCTTCTTTTTAAAATATATTTCAAAAAAGCTTATGACAAGGTGGATTGGAATTTCTTGAGAAAAACTATGTAGGAGTTTAGCTTTCCTGAAAGAGTGACTACTCTATTGTTGAATTGCACCACTATTATCAACTTGTCTCTAAAGTGGAACAATGGAATTCTTAAGAGTTTTACCCCTATAAGAGGCCTCAAACAGGGCGACCTTATGTGACCTTATCTCTTCTTATTTTGTATAGAGATATTGGCTATGATGATTCAGGAAAGGTCTCTAGTAGAGAGTGGCACTCTATGAAAATTTCAAGCAATGGGCCGAATATATCTTATTTCTTTTTCACGAATGATTTCCTCTTTCTTGTGAAAGCAAGTTGCAATCAATTGAAGCTTGTTAAGGATGCTTTAGTTAAATTTTGTCTAGCTTTGGGTTTGAAGATCAATGTCCAAAAATCAAGATTCTTAGCTTCTAAAAATGTTCCATCTAGGAAGCTTTCAAAGTTCTCCTCCATCATTCACTTTGAACACACTACAAACTTGGGTAAGTATCTAGGTTTTCCCTTCTTGGCAAGACGAGTTAAGAAGAGTGGTTTTTCATTTATAATGGACATAATTAATGGGAGATTGCAAGGTTGGAAGAGCAAAATGCTTAACCGTGCTAGTCGAGTATCTTTAACTAGGTCAATTATCTCTACTATACCCTCTTACACAATGCAGAATCTTTGGATTCCTGAAGGGATGTGTAATGATATAGATAAAAGCATCTGTAGATTTATTTGGGGTAGTTCTTATAATCATTGGGTGGATTGGAACACTGTTACACAGAGTAGAAAAAAATAAGGGGTTAAGAGTTAGGCAGACCCGCAATTCAAATGTTGCTTTGTTAGGGAAACATTCTTGGTCTCTCATTTATGAACCTAACAAATTATGGGTTCAAATTGTTAGAGACAAGTACTTTCCAAGGATTGATTTGATGCATGCTTTGTTGAGGAAAGGTAATTCCTATTCTGGGAAATCCATTTTTCAAGCTTTGGAAATTCTCAAACCCATGTTTCAGTATAGGGTGGGTAAAGGAGAGATATCCTTATTTTATGCTCACTAGTGGGATGAGGGTCCTATATGTGGAGAATTGGACTATGTGAAAACAAGATTAAAGATGCTCATGTTGATGGTTGTTGGAGATGGGGTGATATCTACTATCTTATTCCCTTAGATATTAAACGCAAGAAGTTATGTATTGTTCTGGATGAAAATACTGACGACCTTCTCATTTGGGGACCATCCAATTCCGGTATCTACACTGCTAAGTCCGCCTACGAATGGTTAATGCTTGAGCCTGTCAATCATTCAACTTTCACGGGGAGTTGGAACTGGGTTTGGAAGCTTAATGTTCCAGAGAACATATGGCTTATCCTCCATAAAAGCCTTCCCACTAATCTTTTCCGCTTTAAGCAGCATACTTCTTATGTTTCCTCTTATTGTAGGTGCAAATTGGAAGATGAGACCACAATTCACCTCTTTTGAGATTGTGCTCAAGCTCGACATATTTGGCTGTCTCTTGGCTTTGACACCAATCCTGGTTTCTACAATCGGGATGATAACAACTGGTTCTACACTCAATTGAGCGATAACGATGGAATGCTCTTTGGTTGTACGTGTTGGTTCATTTGCCGAGCAAGAAACACTTAAGTCTTTGAAGGTGTGGTTTGGTTTCACTGGTATACCTTGTCTCAGATAAAAATAACCCTTGATGTTATGCAAGCTTCAAATCAGACCACAACTACTCGACCTCAGCAACTTATTTCTTGGCAACCCCCTCAAGACAACTTTGTCAAGATCAATTCAGATGGAAGCTCAGCTGGAAATCCTGGAACATTTAGCTTTGCCAATCTCGTTCAAGATACCTTGGGCCAATGACTGCTTGGTTATTCAGGAAATTATGGCTATACAATAATCATGAATGTAGAATTAAATGGAATTTAATAATGGCCTCACCTTAACTTGGAATGATGGTTATAAGCAAGTAATTTGTGAAACTGGTTCTTTATCAACACTCAAACTTATAATAGAAACTATTTCAGTTTAACACCCTCATGGTTCTATCATAAACCACATCAAAAGCTTCACGGAGATGCAATGACAAATCACTTTCACTCACACCTTGTGAGAATGAAACAAATGTGCGAATTGGTTGGCAAAACATGGAGCCACCAATGATGCCTCCTTAGTAGTGTTGGATTCTTGTCCCTCGGCTATGGCTCCCTTATTGCAAGCTAATGAGATGTAGATAGCCTTCTCTAAAAGTTAGTCTGTTTTGTAATTTCTACATGATAAAAAAAAACAAAAAAGGAGGGCAATAATTTAGAATTTTAGATTGTCTCTATTCTCTCTTAAAGTAAGAAATTTGTGTATTCAATTAAGTATTTGCATAGATTTAATAATTAAATTTGGGAACAAAATTATACAAAGGGGGAGAGTATTATATGTGTATCATATCCTCTTATATCTTCTTGATATTATTTTATTTACCTCAAACATATAAAAAAAAAACATAACAAATATGTTTGGTAAAACTAGTTGGTAAAACTAGCTGATAAGTTAACTGAAAACTTAAAAGTTAGCTGCAAGTTTATGAGTCATCAGCTAGGAGTTGAAAAGTTACAAGCTAGTTGGTTTAATTAAAAGTATTTGATAAAATTAATTGGTAAATGTCAAATAACGTAAAAGAATATATTTAATATTTTTACATTTTAATTTATTTCTAATAACTTATATTCTTAAAAAGTAAAATAATACTTTTTAAATTTTGTATTATAGAAAAGGTAAATATTTGGTATTTTACTCATATTATTTAAACTCAAAATTTTCATTTTTAAAAAAAGTAAATGAAATAAATTTTTTAGAATGATATCTTTTGAATCATTTTTTGACATTTAAATATTTTATTAATGACATTATTTTAAAATAAAAAAATAAAAGTGTTTTTTATTTATAATTTTCATAAACATGTATTTTTATATTTATACAATAACAACTTGGATGTGTGTTGCATTGCATAACTATGAAATATTATACAAATCAGATCTTCTATTTAAAACTAATTATATATATATATTTAAAATTTTGTTTAAATTGAATCATAATTTTTTTAAAAAAGTACAAATAATTCTATATATACAAAAATAATTTAGATGTATATGTCTCACACTTGCATATTGTGAAATGTTCTTATCTTATAAAGGGTATGGTTATTTTTGATAAGGTCTTTGAGGAACTTAAGTTTGTTTGGTGCACGAGTTTATTTTAGTAATTTTTTTTCATAAGCTACCTCAAGTAGCTTATTTTGGAAAATAAGCTAGAGTAAAAGCTACCAGCTTTTTGTTCTCAATTTTATCCTTACTATTTTATTTGGAATTATGTTTTGCCCTTTTATTCAATTTAAAAACTCTTATCATTTTCTTATCATTTGGAAAGCTTCTTTGATCTAATATGCTATTCTTACATGAACACGATAATCAACTAATCAACTGTCATCATCACAATGTTCGTCAAGGTTAGAAATTATTTGAATCATATTAACTTTACAATTATTTGCTGGATTATTTTTACCTTTTAATTATATAATCTAATTTAAACGAAATTTCAAATGTATATGATTAGTTTTAAATAGAAAAATCTAATTGGTATCATCTTTCGTAGTTATGCAAGTGAGACTTATACATCCAAGTTATTTTTGTATAAATAGAAAAATAAATGTTTTAAAAAATTATAATGAAAAATACTTCTTATTTTTTGATTTAAAATAATATTATGAATAAAGTATTTAAATGTAAAAATTGATTTTAAACAATGTAATTCTAATAAATTTTATTTCATTTAATTTATTTCTTTTAGAAGAATGAAATTTTAAATTTAAATAATATGAATAAAGTCCCTATAATATTTTGAGTAAGACCAATATACATTTTGTTTTTGGGTGTTAGATGTTGCCAACTGCGATTCACCCCCCCTCCCCCCGGTTGTGCGAAAAGAAATTTTTGAAATTTTAGGAGTCAATAAGAGTAAGACTCGAATCGGTGGGTAGTGACAGGCAACAACGACGATACCATTACCATGTCGTGCAAACCCTTACCGTTAATGGCAACCCCACTCCGGTTTCAGAGGCCAGCCATTTATGATGGTGATGCTCAAAACCAACACAATCCCACGGAATTCCAGATTCTCACTTCATCACATTTTCGGCTTCCCGATGGCTGGGTTGTTGAGGAAAGGCCCCGTGCATCTAACCCTTCTCACGTTGACAGGGTATATACCTCTTTTTCTTTCCCAAACATCAATTATTATTATTCATTCATGCATGCATATATCACTCCTAAATACCCACGTCCATTCAAATGTTAGTGCTACGTTTTAAATTTTCACAAAACACTATAGACAAAAAGGAATTTTGGATTTTTAACCTTACTATAAATAACTCTCCCTTTATTGCCATTTAGTGCAAATAATGTTATTTGCTAAGGTACCATCAGGGCGTGCCAATGTGCCATGGTTGGTAGATTTGGCCAGGGTTCGATTCTCGGACCTGTGTGTATGAAAAAAAATATTTTTCTATTGGGAGAGGTGCGTTACTTAAATGGATTTCCATACTTCGGTAAATTTGTTTCTAACCCTAGATCGGGGGTTATGTTGGGTTCAACAACAAAAACAATGTCTTATGATGTGGTGTGACATGGTTGGTAGATAATCATGTCATTTAAGTATGTGATCAGCGGTTCAATTTTCAGGTTTGTCTTTACGAAAAAAACACATATGAGAGATGTTAACTCCTTAAATGGATTTTTGTATCTCGATAAATTTGTTTCTGACCTGGACTGGGGTTACTTTGGGTTCACCAAGAAATGTTATTCTCTTAAGTAGACTAAGTCACACTAATTCAACCATATGATAATCAACACACAAAAAGATAGGGAAGCTATTTGCTTTCCTTTGCTGTTTTTCATAACTTCATTTCTACAGCTAGCACTTTTGACATTTGGGTATTCTTCCCCTTTTTGCAAGGATTTGATTTTTTTAAAATCTTGTTTGTTCAGTATTACTATGAGCCGGGCACCAGAAGGCAGTTTCGTTCTTTGTTATCTGTTAAGAGATATCTAGCAGGAGAAACAAGAGACTGTGTTATTTCTAAGAGAAAGGTATCAAAAAATGAAAACACTGAGTTCTAATTTCGTATTTTGTATCTTTTGCAAGTGTCTTTATATAATCAGTAACATTTGGAAATAAAAGTCATGATGTTTGAAAAGACAATGGAGAACAGAAACATTGAACATTTTCATGTTTAGACATAATTTTCCAAACACAAAGCCCATATTTTCACTTGCGTGCCAATACTGCTACACACAGATCACCACGGAAAGTACCTCATTCATTAAGCTAACTAATGATTGGATTGTTAAGGAGAAAACCCTGTAACAATATTATAATAAATAAGCTGAACTAACAAACTAGAAATGGGTTCTGTATATCTTTTGGTATCAGAGCCAAGTTTGCTCACCTCACAGCATAGTGTGCATGCACTACTACTATTTGACTGGATTGACGCAGTAGTGTGAGTGCTGAATTGGCTGGATGCCATGTGAGACACAAGGGTCATTCACACCCCTTATCAGCCTGATTATTAAGTTCTCTACATTTGCTAGATTTTGGTTTGGATATGGATTAAATAGAGCATATTTTGCTACTAGAAGACAGACATGTAATTAGCTCAATATTTGGCAATATTGATTTGACATAGTCATGGTTAAGCTATGCTATCTCTGAAGTTTTGGTCTTTAGTCGAGCTGAATGACATTGTATGATCTATGTAACCGTCCTTATCCTGTCACTAGTTTATGAGAAATGCCTTGGTTTCTGATTATGATTGCATATGAAGTTCCTCCCTTTCGTCCTCTTTCAGATGATTTTTTTTTTTTCTTTATGAACTTTCCTTTTTGGCAATTATATTTTTTAAGTGAAATTTGCTGCTCTTATTTGAAGATGCCACACAAACACAGCTGTGTGTAAAAACGTTATGATATGCCACTTGTCCCTCTCCAATGTACCTAAAAAATGTAAACAAGCCAGGAGGTGTTAGACACTAAGACTTGTGGCTGAAAGTTTTTTCAATGACTTGATTTAAATCTATATTTTCCTCAGAATTTTATTGAATCTGGGTCTGGACAGCCGTGGAATTCCTTGAGTGCTGTTGAGAATTTTTTATCAGGAGAAAATGCTTGTACAGCAACACCCAAGGTGCTAAAACTAACCAAGCAAGTTATTTTTGGTTTGACAATTAATAATATGGTGGTATCAACATATATCTGCATATCTAAATCTAATTTATGCTTCTTTTTCAGTCAGCAGTGAAATCAGGCACTGGAGAGAAAAGAGCTTGTGGTGTGAGAAGTGTCCGAAAACCTGTCCACAAACGCTCTTCAGTAGCAGAAGATGAGAAAATGACTCCAAAGTACTTGAAACACTCTATTCAATCTGCAGTGAGTTTCAAAACTACATAGACTTTATAATGACCAAAAACTGATCATGGATTCAATGTAACTAATTGAATGTCTTTTTAAGCTTTCTGAGAAACTGGATTCTCAGAAGAAAACCAAGTTGGGGAAGGACAACAGAGCTTCCATGCATAACCTAACAGCACCACCCCCTGCAAAAGTAAGCTGGGTTCTGTCTGTTCCGGGGGGGTTCTGGAACCCTTCCCTTGATGATTCCATTGTACCAGAATCTGAAAAGCTGAAATGGTCTGAAGCATTTGTACTATCCATCCATGATGATGGAGTTATTAATAGCTGAGGTAAGCTTGAAATAAGTTTATACTGCTTTCATGTGATTCAAGCCTTCCAAATCACTCAAAGTCACTTGTTGATTTCCATTCAGCTTTGCAGAGTTCACAATGGAGATGACTGGGAATATTGGTGAGCATGAGCTGATACTATGTAGCTTATTTAGTAGATGGTAATAGGATTATCCACGTGACGTATGTTACCTTATATGCAGATATTATTCTATTTAACTGATTTTAATGATTTAGGTTCTATCAGTATAATCTTGGTACTTTTAAGTTTTAACATTTTCGGCGACTCACTCGAAATCTACTCTCTGGAATTTGTGACTTGTCCTGTAAGAACACAAAGTTGAAGGCATACGTTGATTCCATCTCTTTCTTTTTTTCTCTTTTATGCCTAGAGGGCAGAGGCACAGCACAGGCTTTAGAAATTTAATTTTTGACATTTGAAAGTGTCAATTTTTTACATTTCTAAAAACTAATTTAGAATAATGAAACCAAACCCCTGTATAAAGACATATTATTGGGGAAAAAATGACAATCAATGGGAAGGAATGTGCTCAGGAAAATGGAAGCTGTAGAAACTAATACCCAAGATAGATAGCTAACTATGGTGCTGAGGGAGTCTTGTATTTTGCTCGGGGTTCATTTGATTATATTTCATGTAATCACGCTTATTTATTTATTTATTAATTTAATTGTAGAGAAAGTAGGGAAAAAATGGTAGATTAAGATTGACTTAAAATAAATTATTTGTTTTATTTTATTTTCTTTTTAATTCAAATTTATTTTTTTTTCTCTTTGTTTATTTTCTCTCTACCATTTCAAACACATCATAAAGAAAAAAGAAAAAAGAAAAGAAATATATAAAGTGAAAAAAGACTACATGATAAAAATAAGGTCAAATGAAAATGTGTCTATTATTGATTGGTGCAAAGTGGATCGTCAAATTAGTAGAGGCAAATGGTGGGAGGGGACAAGATCAAGGTTGTCAAAATCGAGAGTCAATGTAGACTCGTGGGAGCTCTGAAGACTCGACTCGAAGCATAAACTGTAAGAGTCTATTTTAAACAAAAATAATAGTAAATTATTTATAAATATCATACCAATTTAAAAGTTTAACAATAATTCAATAAACTAACATAGTCTATAGTTTACACCCAATCAAACATAAATTCATATAATACAAAACATAAGTTTTTAAAATTAAAGCACTTAAAAAACATAGAAATAGTTCAAATGTCTATTGATCCTCTAATAAAATCATCTCCAATATCACCACCACCACCACCATCATCTTCAAGCTCTTCCTCGGTTGAGAAGTGATTTTCAACATTGTTATTGAAAACCAAATTGTCAATATAAAATGCATCCAAAGTTGGATTACTTAAACTTCCTCCAACCAAGTCAATATTGTTTTCACTACCACTTTCACCTAGAAGTTGCTCAACTTGGACATTGACATTGTCTTCAGCAAAAATATCGTCTCCCTCTTCTGTTATCCACTCATTGATAACGAATGTCGAATCGCTAAAAAACAAATAAAACTACGCTAATTCTATAGCATAGGATTAACTTAGGTCGACTCAGAGATACGATCAATTTGATTCCAACTTCAATTCATTGATAAACAACAGGGGGACTTTTATCGAACAGTTTGCAGACAATGAACAAAAAGTACAGAAACACAAACTAAAATTGAAGAAAAATGTAGAAACTGACAAAATTGATAAAAGTTGTAAAACAGATTCAAGATTATCAATCCAATTCATCAAACCAAGCACTACGAATTATCATATTTCTTAGATAATGATCATATTATGAAGGTTAATTCAATGTCATTAGAAATAATTCAATCGAATTTACTTCTAAATCAATTGAAATCACAAACCAGATTGAAATGTCATCCAAACAATCTGTGATTAAAATTCAAAATTAGGAAATGAATCCATAACCTAATCCATTTTCAATCCTAAACGCATTCATAATCATGAAAATTGAAGAGATGATTGAAGAAGAAAATGAACATTCACACATAAATTGAAATACAAAACTATAACTCAAATTCTCCTTGTTAGGACTGGTTCCTTGGATTGATTGTTTGTTTAGCCTTCCATGATCATCATCAGTGGAAGAGCTACAAAATTTGTGAAAGAAAATAAAAGAACGGAAATGAAATGAAGAAGAGAACTAAAGAACAATGAAGAACAATTGAGAGGAAAAGAGAAAAAATATTTTAATTCTGAAAATTTGCACAAAAAGCTAAAAATTATGTTTGTACGAAGTGAAGTAACTAACTACACTAATATATAGTCACTAGAAAAGGATGAGCCCTGATTAGATCCATCTAATCTAACTAATTATGCTAATTACACCAATCAAATCCCA
Organism: Glycine tomentella; assembly: GCA_007407185.1. Taxonomy (NCBI): domain Eukaryota; kingdom Viridiplantae; phylum Streptophyta; class Magnoliopsida; order Fabales; family Fabaceae; genus Glycine; species Glycine tomentella. The sequence goes on from PYAF01005708.1 coordinate 128,815, forward strand.
ACTCGTAGTCCTAAGCTCAAGTGTAGAGGTTCTGACTTCCAAGTCTAAAATGACCCTCAGAATGACAGAATTGGCATCGACTTATATCTCAGAAAATTGTAGCTCTTTTCCTTATATTTCCAGGGAATACTCATATGCTCCATTTGGAGTTATGTAGAATCCACTAGGTCTTGCACAAGGAAGATAAGTCAAGTAAGCACAAAATTTGAAAATGAGCAACAATTATCAATTAAGCACAAATGTTTACCTAAGACAAAAATTGAGTTAAAGTGAGAAAATAAGAGTTCAAGAGAAGTCAAATAAGCTAAGAGGAATAAAAAAAATATTAAACTAAAAATGCTCAATCACTCATCATCAGATTCCATATCTTCAAATGGAAGAGCAACATCTTTTCTTATTTGTCTACTTTTGAGCTTCAAGTAATACATCACATAAACTAATCCATTCATCTTCTTTTGATGCAAGCAGTTTTTCCTCTTTGTATGAACCTATAAATAACATAAAAAATGGAACTTCATAACTTAACTAAAGTGTAGAGTCTAAACTAAACAAAAACAAATATTAAAAAACACAAATAAAGTCATTTCTACTATCCAAAACTAAATTTTTTACTTTTCTCCCCTCTTGTGAAGTACCAAACTTACTTTTTTTCACTCTTCAGAACTGAACAACCTCATCAAATATGCTTTCATTTCATAGAGACAAGCTAAAGTCAAGTAAGCAATTGCAAATCTAGTCATATCAGGTCTAACCAAGTCCCTCCAATTTGTGTACTTCTTGAGCATGTTGATGAGCATTGTTCTACCATATATATAAGTGATTATCTTTCTTCCCTTCTTTATAGTAACTTCATGAACCTTCAAATGTTTCCCCAAGTCCTCAAGCATCAGATCAATTCAATGGGCAGCACATGGAGTCCAATACAAATTCTGTCGAGTGTGCATCAATAATTCTCCTGCTGCTTTGAAATTCACAACATTATCAGTAATCACCTGAACTACACTATCTTCTCCAACAAATGTAACAATGTCATCTAACATCTTAAAAACTTTGTCAGTTGTTTTTGAGATGTCAAAAGTATCTAAGGAATACATGAATATTGTCCCTTTTGGACTTGTTCCCCAAAAATTTACAAATTGAATGCCTTTTTTTATCCGTCCACCCATCAGACATTATTGAACAACCAATTTTCTTCCACTCATCCCTAAACTCTTGCATACTCTCAGTAGTTTTCTGCACTGCTTGTTTCAAGAGCTTCTCTCTAACATCATGATAAGATGGAGGTTTATAGTCAGGTCCATATTTCCCAATCATCTCACACGTCTTTAAAAATGCAGTATTTTTAATAGCATTGAATGGAATGACACTTGTGTAAAAAAATTCAGCAAATTGAGCATCAACTAAAGGTTTATCTTTTTTTTTTTTATCAATTGATTCAAGGTTTCTTGAACACTGACACTCCCACTAATTGCACTATCTTCTTTTCCTTTTGAACCAAAACCCCTTTGTCCCTACAAGTTGGTTGCCTCCACCCCCTCAGCACTTTCTTCATCTTCATCAATACTATTCAATCTCCTTTTCTTTTCTTTAGTTACTTTAGATTCAACAACAATTTTCATCATCAACAATTTAATCTCATTTGGCACCATAGCACAAGGCTCAGAATCTTCTCTAGTCCCGACAAGATGACATTTGAATCTGAAAACTCCACCACTCACAGTCTTTGAACAATACTAGCATTTGACTCTTTTACCATTCCCATAAACAAAAATCCCATGTTTCCACAAAATCCCATGTTTCCACCCAATGTCAGTCCTATTCCCAAGAGCATTTTAGCTTTTACTTCTAGCAACAGAAGAAGAGCCACTCGCAGTTGTATTAGTATCTCCACCAGTTGAATTAGATCCACTTCCACCTATTATAACAAACTAATAACAGAGAACAAAGAGGAAGTTACTAATAAGAGGACACAACCACTCAAGATCCACGACATTATCAAACAACAAAATCAAACAAGGAAAAAACCAATGACATCACATTTGTTCCTCCAAACTAAACAAGGGCAAAATCTATGAAGAAACCACTTTTATATTGTGGTAGAAAACCACAATCACGATTCCTCTAAACCCAACCTTTCAAACCAATTTATATCCTATTTAACTTAATCTTTTAAACATATTTTTTGGTACCCATTTTATTAGGTAATATCAATCTTTAAAATATTATAGCATCAGAAAAAGACAAAATCATTCCCTACAAGTCTCATTTTCAAAACATGAGTTGGAAAATGGAAATCATGACAACACAACACCCATATATAAACTATTAGTATGTAAAGCACCTTTAATTTTTACTTTGAAGTCTCCCACAAATCCAAGTCTTTCAAACCAATTCATATTGCCTTAAATCCTAAGTTTCAAACTATCAATTAACCCATCCAAGACTTATATTCAATTTTTTTAAACAAAAATTAAATCAACTTGAGCTATCTATCTCCAAACGAAAACTGAGGGGGTTTGCTAAGAATTGACGGGGCTTTCAATCCCCCCATTCCTATAACATGCAAAAAAATAACAGAGACACAAGCAAGACATTACACAAAACTAATATTAAAAATAGTCACTAAAACAATAAAAAAGAGGAATGACAGTGATTAAAAAATATACAAAATTAAGGTCATCATAACTATGAAGGGAGAATCCCTAATGAATGAGATGCATTGGATGAAAAACAAAAGGCATTACCTCCACAGATCCACTTTTGCTTCGCTGTTCGCACCACGACACCGTAGCGACGTCGTCGCTGTCACCACGAAGACGCAGGCCTTCGCTTTCGCAGCTGAGTGAGGCCTTCGCTTTCACCTAAGGGCTAAGGCCTTCCCTTTCGCAGTCGAACGTGAAGCGAAGAGAGCAGACACGAAGTCCGTATCTTCACTTGGCTGCCAATACTGCTACACACACAGGTCGCCAATTTGCCATGGAAGGAACCTCATTCATTAAGCTAACTAATGATTCTTGTGAAAGTGGGTTAATAATAATAAATTTTAGTAATAAGTAAATTAAACTTTTCTGTTAATAAATAATACTTTTGTTAAGGAGGTCTAATTTAATGTCTTAGTTGATTAAGCAGGATGTATGCAATAATATTATTGATAGTTTGACATGTATTTGTATATTGATTGGAATTTTTATAATGAAATTAGTGTATGCAATAATATTTCTGTTAGAAACTGTATTGCATAAATTTGTCGAGGCATTCCAATCTCATAGAACGGTGCCTTTGGTTCCTTCCTTTTGCTGTCACCTTCACAAGATCAATATCGTTCCCTTTTCATTTTATATGGAATGAAATTGGTATCTCTTAAAATTATTTTTTGATTTGGAGTCTCTTGTATAATGTATTGAAAGTGAAACCATGGTGATAATTATTCCTTAGTAGTTTTAGTATTTCATTTAGACACTTACATTGCAATCATTTTTCCTTCTCCAGGGCTTTCTAAAATAGTTTTATTTTTCTAGCTCTTCCATTTAATTTTTTTTGAAAATAAAATAAAATAAAATAAAATCAGAATCCATCTTTGTTCTATAGGCTTCTGAAGATGCTAAAAAGTTGGTTAATCAAGAGAAGTCTTTTGCTTGTGCCGAAATTGAAAGTCTTTTGATTTATAACTATTTTGTTTTTCTCATAAGAAAATGTAATCATTTGGTTTGGTTTAAGAGGGTGTGGATTTATTAAGGAGCTAGATGCAGGTTTTGCTTTGATACATATCACATATGATGGAAATGAGTCAAATGACATTCACACCTTGCAAAAGAAAATAAATAAAAGGCAATATCAAACTCCTGTGTTTGTGAAACAGTATAGCTTGTGTCCTATTTTATTTGGTATGAGAATTGGGACTCCCACTTACAGTGGAAGCTTTCCCCTCTTATCAACTAGGCTTTAGGAGTGGGTTCGGTACATCTTTTGTCATCACGACCCAGTTTGCTCACCTCCATGCAATCGCCTTCACCCAGTGGAATAAGACTCTTCCTATGTATGGTTAAAATATCCTCTCACAAGTTTATGAAAAATGCCTTGGTTTCTAATGATGATGTATTGCATGCAAAATCTTCTCCCTTTTCGTCCTCTTTCAGACAATTTTTTTTTTCTTTTTGCACTTTCCTATTGGCAATTTTAATTTTTAAGCAAACATTTGCTGCTCTTGATTTGAAGCTGCAACAGCAGCAATACACACACAGCTGTGTGTGTAAAAGAGTTATGGTGTGCCAGCTGTCCCCCTACCCTTTCCTGCTGCTTGCACCTCCAATGTACATAAAAAATGTAAAGAAGTCACATGAGTGTAAGGGCTCTAAGTTCTTACAGGGACTTGATTTAAGCTATATTTTCTGCAGAATTTTATTGAGTCTGGGCAGGTCGGAAATTCGGTTCCTTGAGAGCTCTTGAGAATTTCTTATCAGAAGAAAATGCATGTATAACAACACCTACGGTGCAAAAGCCAAGCAAACAAGTTATTTTTGGTTTGACAATTAACAATGTGTGGTATCTTCATATATCTGCATGGTTTGTCACTATCTAAATCTAATTTATGTTTCCTTTTCAGTCAGTAGTGAAATCAGGCACTGGAGAGCAAAGTGCTTGTGGTGTGAGAAGTGACCTTAAACCTGTCCAAAAATGCTCTTCAGTAGCAGAAGACGACCAAATCACTCCACAAAGTCCTCAAAACACACTATTCAATTTGCGGTGAGTTTCAAGACTACATAAACTTTATAATGCTCAAGAAATGATCATGCATTTATTAACTAATTCAATGTCTTTTTAAGCTTTCCGAGAAACCGGATTCTCAGAAGAAAACCAAGTTGGAGGATGACAACACAACTTCCATGCATAACTTAACAGCACCACCACCAGCAAAAGTAAGCTAGGTTCTGTCTAGTCCAGGGGGGTTCTGAAGCCCTTTCCTTGATGATTCCATTGTACCAGAATCTAAAAAGCCGAAATGGTCCAAAGCAGTTGTACTTATTAATCCATGATGAGGTAAGCATGAAATAAGTTAATTTATACTGCTTTCAAAGCACTGAAAGTCACTTGTTGATTTACTTTCAGCTTTGCAGGGTTCAGAATGGAGATGACTGGAAATATTGGTGAATATGTGCTGATATCATGTAGCTTATATTGTTGATGGGAATGGGATTATCCACGTGACTTAATCATCTTAAACTATATGCAGATATTGTTCTATTTTACTGATTATTATAATGATGAAGGTTCTATCACAGGATTGCACCTCGAAGCAACTTGTAAACTGGGGAAAGATTGAAGTTTTTACATCATCATCTCACTTCAATATTGAGACTCGAAGCAACTTGCCAAATGATCTATACTATATATAAGCCCGTTGGCAGTGACAACTTTTGCACAAAGAGTGGTGCGCAATCTAAAACAACCCTCTATTTTTTTGTCAAATTTTATTTCAATAATATCCTTGTACATGTGGTTTGATTCAATACTTCTGAAATTAAATTTTGGAAATATGTAAATTTTTCATATTTTCATAATTTAATTCCCAGAAATACGTAATCACGTTTTTGGAAATTAATTTGGAGAAAACTGTTCACAGTTCCAGATTGTACACTTACTCAATACTTTTGACAGTAGCAACAAAAAACAAATTCAACTGTTTGAACACAAAAAAAAAAAAAAAAATTAAAGGAAAGAATAGAAAAGTCAGAGGAGCTGCACCTTGTCTTGTACTTGTAGTGTGCGTGCCTATAACTCACATTACAATAATACATATTATAAAATTCCTAGATCCAAAGTTACCAGAAATTAAATATGCCAAAAGGTTAATAATTGAGTAAATTAAGAAAAAATATGTTATTTGTTAGTTTTACCAATAACTTTTCATCAAAATCAGCAACTTTTTACAAAGGGATTCAAAACGTTTTATGAATATTAAACTAAAAAATAACATCTTTTTAAAAACTAGAATTTATTTTTAAAATCATATTAAAAAATGTTTTTTTCCTGTCATTCTTTTCCTTACTAGAACACTCTAAAAAATATTCTTACTTCCTTTTATTTTCCTTTTCCTTTCTTTCCATTTTTCTTTCTCTTCACTTTCCATCCCAAACTAACTAAAGCATGCTATTCAATTCAAAATTCAAACTTTTCTTCTTCTTCTTCTTCTTCTTTTTTTTTTTTTTTTTTCCTTTTTCACTTTATGATATATATATAAAGTGAAAAAAAGTCATGTTCACTGCGATGTGATAGTGACAGTTGGGTAGGGGTAGGATTCTAATTTTTTTTTTTTTTGCAATGGATAAAATTAATGGAAACAATCTTAAATAGTAGAATCTGGGTTTGATGCTGATTTTTAAGTTTATCATAAAATCAGATTGTATTTAATCTATTTGAGAAGATGTTGATGTCTGAAAATCAGAGTGTATTGGTCATGGCCTTTCTATTTCTGAAAGAGACCAGAAGTATACTTAATTAAAATATACTTATAGGAAAGGTTATTTATGTTATCATTTAATTCTGAATTATCATATAATTGAAAATTATTAAATTTTATAATAACTATTTTTTAAAATAATTTTTTATAGTAATTATTTAAAATATAATGTAAAGAGTAAATTTTAATCGATTAGTAATTTAAAAACATTTACATTAAAAGAATACCAATATTAGATTTATAGTTTTTTTTTTCATTTTCCAAAAGAGACAATAATATAAAAAAAAATCCTAGAGGAAAATGGTGGAGCTTTATTGTGACTTGTGTATAAGGGGCCATGCCCTCTCCCAATTAGTTGGATTCTTTTAAAAATAGTTAAGCATGTTTAAATAATTTTAAATATCTGTGGATGAGTATTTGAACATCTATTCCCGTCTCAATTAATAAATAGATGTAGAAAATAAAATTTGCTTCTACCAACAAGAAAAAAAAAATCAGCTTTTATAAAATTTCTCAACGAGTATTGCAATATCTATTCCTGTTTCATTTAATAAATGGGTGTAGAAAACAAAATTTGCTTTGCCTATAAGCAAAAAGTCAACTTGTAAAATTTTATAATATCAGTATTTAATTATTGCGTACCATTTGACATCTGTAAAATTGAAGGGTAGGGATTGAAATTGATGGATTAGGATATTGAGTTAATAATCAACTGCATGATGATATGGTGCAGTTTTCAATTTGAACTAAACCATTAAAATTTACTAAAAATTATCTGAGTTGAATTTTAACTGCACTCTATACAATCTAATTTTAAAACTGCAGTGGTTAAAGTTTAACATTGGATGATTTTGAGTAAATTTTAATGGCAGAGTTTATATGGAATTTACTTGAGCGTGAAAAAAATAGTATTTAATCCTTATAAGCTTTTTTTAGTTTAATTTATTAAGCTTGTTTTTAGTTTATAAATTTAGCCAAGAAGCTTAATAAATTAAACAAAAAAAAAATTATAAGAATTAAATACCACGCTCAAATTCCAAGAACTCTTCTAAATGCTCTCCAAATATGTTAATTAGGCATTATTGCTTTATTTATGTTATGCTTAACGCTACATAAACTTCGATAATGATTTACTGTGAATGTTAAGTAGTTTTATTACACTTCACACTAACGTTGTTTTGTTACATTTTTTCACACTAGTTGCTTTTGTTATAATACAAACTAAATTACACTTATATCCTTTGAAGTTTAGTCAATTTTTTTTTAGTTATCCTTTATTTTTCTACACATACACTAACTTTTTTTAAATGTTTAAAAACATTACATTGGCACTTCTTGATTGTTTAAGTATTCTTATAAAAAAGATTGATGTAAATGTTAAAAAAACATGAAGAGGTATGTGCAGTGTAAAAAAAACTTCAGAAAATATGAATATAATTTGTTCTATATTATATGATAAGGGGTATAGCCTACACATTTTAAAAGAGTTGACAATTACTTGTTTTAATTTCATCGTCAAAAGGTTTGACACGGAAATAATCATAATGGTTTGCAACTAACAAAGTAATCATCAACTCCCTTTTTCCAGTAAAAAAAGACTATGTCGGGTAGAATATAGATGTGAATTTCAATTTAGCACCCACTCACTTTCAACAAGTTATCCCTAAGCAATTCCTTCATGGGCGGCTGTTTCGGCTTGGCAGCGAGGTTGGCCAGAACATTCGTCAGAGCAGCAGAATCTGCGACCGGGGCCGCATCAGATGCAGTTGGAGCTGGAGTAACGGGTTGTGGTCCTATATTATCAGCTGCAAACGGAAATAAAATAGTTAGAGCAGAGTAAATTACGTATCACAAATCAAAGTCAGATATGTTCATACTTAATTCAATGGAGAACCCGGAATGATAATCGCGGATATAAGAAGCAATATTTAGCAATCCGCATGCCTCCCTATATGCCTCAATGGGGGTCACTGATGAAGCGTCAGAATCTGATAGATCCGTTTCTTCGAAACGGTAAGAGGATGATGGAAATTCGTCGATGAGTGTGAGTCCAATAGAATGGAAATTCCATTCTACATCTTGGGATTTCGGAGAAGAAAGAAAGAAAGGTTGTTTGTCGGGTGTAATGTCCCGTTTGCATCTGGTTCATTAACATTCATTTATGGTCATTAAGCGCAGACATTAATTAAAACTAATCAATTCGGAAGCAATAAACAAAGTGATGTCATCAACAATAACATCTTTACATTATGTATGGTAATTACACGCATCATATCACCAGAGGACCGAAATAAGCCATATAAATATATCAGCATATATCATATATCAACATCTCTCAAAATATACAACATATACCCAATGTATATCAACTATGTATCTTCCCCTTAGGGGTACAAAATATAGGCATAACCAAAAGAAATGAGCCAACATGCTCTCAAAATAAAAATGCCTAAGGTTCACACAGAACCATATCCCTACTCGGGCCTCTTGCTCTAGGATCCATCATCCGCTCGCTGAGCATCACTTGCAAAATATAATCCTCACACACGGGGTGAGATACAAATCTCAGTAAACTTAGGGTTCTTGGAGGTCTCTCCTCCCCCTGGTTCACTTCCACGACATATAGTATCAAAATTGGCATCACACACAATCCAGCCATCACGGCTCCCATAAACCATATCACATGTATATCACAACACATGTGTCATTCCATTGGGCACTACCAACATCAGGAATGCAACACAGATATAACAAATATATACACATATATCATTGCCTGAGAAAGATCATCCATTGAAGGGCACATTCTCTCAGGACTTTCCGCATCATTGTCTGACAAAAATCATCCACTTAAGGGCACATTCTCTCAGGACTCTGCGCACATTGCCTAAGGAAGATCATCCACTGAGGGCATATTCCCTCAGGACTTTATGTCAATGCCTGAGAAAGATCATCTACTGAATGACACATTCTCTCAAGACTTACTTGAGCACGTATGGCACTTCCGAGGGAAGATCATCCACTTAAGGGCACATTTTCAAAGGAAGTCCATAAGTAATCTATTCTATTGGCTAGAGAATCTCATCAATTACACAACATATCATCACAATGTATATCATATACATGTTCTCAATAAAAGCAGTAACACACAATTTTAATACACATGCATCATGACATACAATAACCATCACCCCCTTGGAGTATGGTGGAACACAATCAATGGGAAACACTCCAAGAACAAAGAGCTTACCTGCTCTGAGTGCTACACCGACTCTCTCGGCTTCGCGGTCACAACCACCAGCAATCTCTGTATCACGCCCTACATAAAGGCATATAATAAATCAACGACGGTTCTCAACCATTGAAAAGAAAAGAAATATAATTCTTTTCCATTAAAACCTCTTTTTCCTCTATCTTAAAGTTATCATAACTAACCACCTAATAGGTGACTCACAGACCCTCAGCAGGATCTATCTCAGCCTAACTAAGGAACTAGAGTCTCCCCAAGACTCTGCATAAGCCAATTCAAAGAACTCCACTCTATTCAAGCCACATATCAACAATTTACAAGGTAGCTAAAACGGTTACTTCAACACATTTTCATCGTTTATAAAATCTTCTAAACACATCTTTTGAAAGCTCTAATGTTCATACATACTATAACATCATCAATTCAGTCCACATTCTTCCTACACATACATTTCTCATACCCAAATTCCAAGGTTATAAAATTAATATTTCAAGGCTAAATCTTCATCATAATAACCTCCTAAGCATACTTTTCTAAAGGACCCAAGCCTAATTTTAACTCTAACTCAAATAGGTCACTATTCACCTCAAGAACAAATTATTAACTAATCGGTAGAATTTGAGTTTCTTACCTCTAAATTGACAAGGAAGGCTAGAGGACAACTTCTCCAAGCTTGAATGTCCTTAAAATGCCTTCTTTCCCCTCAAAATCGAAGTTTTGTAAAGTTCCCTAGAGAACGTGATATCTCCATTTGATGGTTTTCAGAGAAAAGTGATGTTGTAATCTAGCTCATCGAGTAGTTCCCTTCAACTTTCATGTTGGGAGTGAAGTGTTTTGGTCAATGGTTGAGTGGGTATGGAACTTTTCCTCTTCAACAATGGTGGATACGTTCCAAAGGAGAAGAAGGTGAGTATTTTTGGCCCTAAAATGCGTGAAATGGCCTTTTATAGTGACTCTATCTGTGTTCCCGCGCTGATCGTGTCACTCTGGCGCTAACCGCGCTAGATTCCAGAGAAAAATTGCTTTTTGGTGCACTTCTAGTGCTAACCGTGCCAGATTCCAGAGAAAACTGGCCTTCTGGTGAACTCTGGCACTAATGGCGCCACTTCTAGTGCTATTCGCGCCACTTCCCAGACAGGCAAATTTTTTTTTAGCCTTGGTTATTATACCGGGTTCGGCAATAACCTTGAAGTATTTGCTTTTGAAGTGCTTAAATGATTCTGTAAAAACTTTGAATAGCTTATGGTCCGAATGACCCCGGATGGAAGTCCATCCTTTTTTGTTAGGAGGTTCCCTACCCGTCCGAGCAGTGTGTACAATAAAATAATAAAAGAAAAGACGGACTATACAAAGAATTTCTAAATGCTGACAGAAAAGTTCAAATGATTGGATGAAACCCGAGCTGTTGGGATGAAGTTGGGAATGAGCTAAGTTCAGATGGGTTAGGACTTACATTTGGAAATCTGAAAACGGAAAGCGAATACCTAAGCGGGTATTTACATCTTTATAAAAAAAGAAGAAGTTGCATTCATCCCCTTCCCGGAAAGAACAGATGGGCTCATCCAGGTCAGGGGCGCGGACGCAGAAACCATCTTGATTTCCAACCGGGAGTGCAACAATGCTCCCCGGGTCTAAATCAGAATGGGTACGTAAGACTTCTTGGGTGACCCACGAAAATTTGCTAACTAAAGCGGAAGAAGGAAGGTTAGACTGTGACCTGGCAGATTGCGATTCAGCAACTAATTCTGATGAGGATGGGTCCATAATTACCTACGACAAGAAAAAAGAAACAGAAGGTCATAGTTAGTAAAGCAACGACATACCTAGAGAAATATCGAGTATGCGAGGTGGGGAAGGATCATCTGAGATGATGATGACGTCCTCAGGCTTCTCGGCATCTGGGTCGAGGATAAGAGGACCACGTGGTCCTATAAACTTAATCTGTCGAGAAGGGATCATTTTTGGTACCAGAACCGGGTTGTGCCGGCATGATCCAAGTATTGAATCAGCCATCGAATCGAACCCGACATTTAAATGATTACAACTTTCAGTTACACAGTCAAAGCAGGGATCATATCGAGTTTTGAAGGAAGGTTCTGTGATAGAATTTATCTGTTTTATAGCCGATTGCGGGTTTCTCAATTCAGAATTTGGAGACATAATACTTTCAGAAGAAGATGTATTGTTAAATTGATGTTCACTATTATGTAAAAGGGGCTTGTTCGCAGAAGTTCTAGTTTTGAATGCTTTGATTGTCGATGCCCCACCAGTATGTGAGCGAAACTGGGCTTTTTCTCTTTGAACTTTTTCCTTTTCTTTTTCAGTAAGGGGAATACCGAAGAGCCAATACCTAGTCATGGGGGGAACAATTTTGCGTAATTTTCGCTTCTTCCTCAGGGGAAAGTTTCATGGTGAATGAGGAGGGTAAGAGTTGCAAGGAGGATTAATAGGAAAAAGTAATGTGGGTAGTCAAAGTTTAGGTCAGGTATGAACGAAAATGACAGACTAGAAACAGAATGACTCAAAAACAGAAACAAAACCCAGAAGAAAGTAGAAACAAAGTGAAACTTACAAGGATGATGCACGACTACAACGATGATGAAAGGGGAGAATAAAATTATAATCTACGATGAAATTGCAAACTAAAGAAAGAAGTTCATGGCAGAGAAAATACCTGGTGGGAGAGAAGTCTTGAGAGAGTTTGGTGGCGAAAAGTGATGAACAAGAAAGGAGAGAACTCACAGTCGCAGAAAGTGCAGAAGAAGCTTGAGAAGAAAACGAATGCAAAATCTTCGCGATAGGTAATGAGTAGAAGAAATGAAATGGGAAAAGAATTTGAAATATAAAGAAGAAAATGTAACCGCCAGAAACACGAAACGACATAGCAGTATAGCTGGCACCAATGAAACATCGTGTAGGGGCAGATGAGTAAATCCATTCAATAGTTAGGGGCAAAAAAGACAGGAAGATCCAAACGTCATGATTAAAGCGTGAAATGAAACGATGGCGCACTTAAATGCACAGACTGCATGCTACAGTTACGGATAAGACATAATGACAGCGTGTCACAACGACCTTCCTTATTCTAGTCGTGTGGAAATGACTCGACCGAATGAACGCGGTGAAACAACACCTCGGTTGCCAAATGAACCCGGTGAAACCACACCTCGGTTTGGACAAGGAAATGAATTGGCATGAAGTAGAATCCCGATAGGGATGGCTGAGGTGAGATAAAGGATACCCCAACATATGATGAACATTGAATGGTCAGCGAGACAGATCAATTATTCAAGCTATGGGTGAAAGGGTCAACCTATATGCATCCCGGCTATCAAGAAACCTTGATAATCGGACTGGGGGACAACTGTTACGGATTCTATAAATGAGCTTAGTGATAAGACCCAGTAAGGAATCATGGAGTGTTGACCCTAACTGAAAATAGATCGTGGACCTTGTCAACTGTAGAGATCGTGATACTGAGCGGTTAGAGATCTCGGCTGTGATTATTGGAAAAAATCTACAACTAACTAAGAGGTAAGTGCAATATAAATAAGGGATACTTGCAGATGAAAAGGTACACACATTCTCATTCTTTCTCATTTCCATTCACACTGTGCACACACCTCACCCCACTGGTTGAGTATTGCTTCGTGCATAGTGATAATTTTCTGAAGGTATTTCTGCCATATAAATACCTTAAGAGAGAGCTTGATCCAACATTAAATTACCAACATCCTTATTGGACATTTCTGTTCAAAAACAAAAGAACATTTGTGAAATCAGTGAGTATGATAAGAGGAACATTATCATTAACAACTTCCATATTTTAAAAACAAATTGACAATGACATTATTAATTGCTAAAATAAAAAATGGAGAAAATCACTATCAACTTTTAAATTAAAAAAAAAAAACTGAAAAAAGAACAAGTCAATAATAATATAATATTGTCGACTCTTACAAATTAAAATTGAAAAAATCATTGATTAATAATAGGTTAACTTTCCTATAAATTGAACTTCTCACTTACCCTAATGTATTAATTACTTAAGGTAAATCGATAAAGCTTGAATTCCGTGGGCCATACATAGAAAATGCACTACACTTTTGGTGTGTAGAATTGGCGGCTAGTTGCAGCAACAACGATAAAATTACCATTACCATGTCGTTCAAACCCTTACCATTTAATGGCAACCCCACTCCAATTTCAAAGGCCAGCCATTGATATTGGCGATGCTCAAAACCAACACAATCCCACGGAATTCCACATTCTCACTTCCTCACATTTTCGGCTTCCCGATGGCGGGGTCGTCGAGGAAAGGCCTCGTGCCTCTAATCCTTTTCACGTTAAAAGGGTATATATATACCTCTTTTTCTTTCCCAAACATCAATCATTAATTATTATTTATTGGTTTAAATATGTTTTTGATTCTTGATATATACTTAATTTTTACGTTTGATCCCTTATAAATTTTTCCTTTGCATGCTCCTTTAGTTAAGTGAATATCAAATTTAAATTTTTTGACAGGTAAAAATCACCATAATCGATTAAAGTAAAAAAATAAATACACCTCTCCCACCATCCCCTTCTTACAAAACGCATCAATCAAAGCAGTAAACACATAAACATCAATAAAACCCCCTTCCAAACCATCTCCTCCACAAGTTGATTTTCGTTGGATTCGAAAATCCGCTACCATTTCGTCGTGAAATTTAAGCGTGGTGGAAACAGCGCTATTAAGGCGGAGGTCATTGATGAGGGTGTTGAGCATGACAACGTCGTAGGGGAGGCTGCGCTTGATATTTGAGAAAGATAGAGAAGGCGAGAATGACCTTGCCGACATGGCAGAAGCAATTGACAATGGTAGGGGCGGCTTGAGACTTTGTTTAGGAGCAAAGGAATATCCCAAAGGGAAGCACTCCACCTTCACGAGGGAGGTGAGAACTCGCAGTTGAGCGCGAGTTTAGAAGGCACGTGAAGGAAGATAGCCGCTGGAACACTTTCTTCATCTTTCACTCAAACACAGCTTCCTTCAAACCATAACAACACATGACTCCGTCGCCGTCAATGTTCAACTCGGTGATCGTGCTCCGGAGACAGGGTGAGGACAAAGAGAGCAACTTTGAGTTTACGACAACTTCGACGGTAAGGGGCTCCGCCCACTACCATCCACAATGTGAGATTTCTTGCTAGGATCAGGATTTGATAGGTTGTTGGAGCAGGTTTTGCAGATCGAGATCAACGACCTCACATATCGCAAATCATTGTAGTTTTGGGGTGGTTTTTTTAAATTTCTACCCAGGAGGAAGAAAGAGAATAAGGTGGAAGAAAGAGAGGCAAAAGAAAGGTGGACTAGGAGAAAGAAAAAAAATTCATTTTTAATTTGATTTTGAAACAAATACTACGGATTTTGAGCCGGTACAAATTGCATTATCAAATATTTAACGGACACGTCATTACTTAACTAACAGTAGGGATCTAAAACAAAACTTTTCAAATATCAGGGAGTAGATGCGAAGGAAAAATTTATCAGGAATCAAACGCAAAAGTCGAGTATATATCAAGGATCAAAAATATATTTAAGCCTTATTTATTCATGTATGCATGTCACTCCCATATACCCACATTCATTCAAGGGTTAGTGCTACGTTTTAAATTTTCAAAAAAACACTATAGACAAAAAGGAATCTTGGATTTTTCCCGTTACTATTAATAACTCTCCCTTTATTTCCATTCAATGCAAATAATGTTATCTGTTAAGGTACCATCAGGGCGTGCCATGGTTGAAACTCATTAGACATTGATTTCCCCAATCTACCTTGCAAGGAAACTCAATCTTCAAGAACTCTTCAAGAACTTAAATTCTTACTCGAAAATTGGAGCAAGAAGTGGCGTGAATGAATCCAAAGAATCATGCAATGGAGGATGGAATTAGACAAGGAATGAAGATGGATGACGCCATGGAGAAGCTCTTCAATGAGTCTAGGAAGAATCGCCACAATAGCCTTGAGAAGCCATTGATAAGATCCAAGAAGTCCTTGCACAAGAAAAAGAAAGAAACTCTCACAAGAAATTTCAGATTTCTATTAATTTGCCAAAAAGTTGTTACAAATCTGAAGCTGACCTTATATAGCCACATCTAAAGCTTGTGCTGCAAGCTACCTAAAAAATGTAAGCTAAATGCAAGTGGAATGTAATGGCAAATGAAATGAAGCTTGAGGTGTAAGCTAATGAAGCTTGTGTTGCAAGCGATTCATGTGATGACTCATGGCTGAGTCAGCCACGTGCACACTACAGCTTTACAAGTTTACATAGATGCTAAAAATTACATACAAGTGCACTTACACTTATTAGACAATTGTTGCTATAGGTCTGCTGATTGTCACTGAAGGCCTATTTATTGCCACTACAATTGCCACTATAAGTGCTGGAATTAAATTCAACTTGAGAGTACAAAATCCAACCCTTGTTCTTCTTGAGTTGGTGTGCTTCTTAATGCTTGTCTAAGAGGTGCTAATTAACTTTGATGTGCTCTTAAAGGGCTTGAGTTCTAGCTCTTGTCATGGGTCCTCTAAGGCCAACCAAAGGAAGCTCTTCAATTTCTCCTCCTCGACCTTGAGCTTGTAATGGACCTCCATCACACTCCCCTCAGTAGCCAGACTGTTACCTTCAACAAGTTATCCCTAAGCTTATTTATTCAAATATTATTGATAATATGTTGCAACCACATTTCAAATAATAGATACCTAATTATCTACAAGGTATAGATTATCTATAAGGTACGAATTATTTACAGTCTAATTATCTACATCCTGCAATTACTATTAGCCTTATCTGTAGGTTAATTATTTACAAAGGCCCAAGGCCTGCGCTCCACTCTATAAATATAGGTTCCATCTAACCTTTTAACACAATCCCATTCACAATGAATACACCTAAATACATTCACGTATACTTGAGCATTCATATACCTAGACATATGCTTTTCTCTTTATACAATTGATGACTTACTTGAGCATTATAGTTATTTCCTTTGTTTTGAAGGTCCTCTCTTAACAAAGCGGACTCTTCGTCTGACGTGCAGAGTCTGGAACCCACTTGGACTACATCCACCCTTATGCGTGGCACTTCCAGATTTTGGTAAGAACAATATGCAACCTATCAAAATGATAAACTAAAGAGAAAACAACAAATTCACAAATTTAACCTCAAAAAGACATAAAGAAAGTACTAAATGCGAGAAAAATGAGATAATTGTCTAAATTCACATATCTAAATTAAGTATTTTTGACAATTATCAATCTTATGGTTACAAATATGAGTGATGTAGAGTTTTCAATCTTGCTGGATTTAAATGGCTTTTTGGTATGCATTCAAAATTCATGACACTTAAAAGAATAGTTTTGCTAATAAAAAATAAAAAGGAAAGGGAGGTGTATAATAAGGTCAGATGATCTATTTGGTCATTTATCTTTTAGAATGTTCATTTTGGTCCTTTATGTCTCAAAAAAAGCACCAAAATGGTACTTTCATCAGTGAAAACTTAACACAATTAATGAAACTAAGAAAGTGTCACCTAAAAATCGCCACAAAATTTAATTTTTCTCTTCATCTTCTTCTCCTTTATCCTTCCTCCTCTTTCATCTTTTGCCATCTTCATCTCTAACTCAACAAGATACAACAAAAATCTTCAAATCAAGAATACCAATCACACCCATAATCCAAAAAATGAGAATGAATGGTCTCAAAATGGTGGAAAACTAACTAAAAGAATCCCAATTTCCGCAATTAGGGTTCAATCTAAATTTTGACCTCCTCCCCCACCACCGTCGCCACATATTCTATGAGGTCACGTTCCCAGTGTACCACAACATCCTTGCGCTCCTCAGCATCTACAAGGAGTTCCTCAAGTGCATGATCTCGCATCTGAGTTCGTTGTTGCGAATACTCTGCGACACGATAGGGATCACAAGTGCGTGAGCATTGGAGCTCCAAGTCCTCGTCGAAGGTACAAATTTGCATTGCCACGTTAGATCTAAACTTGTTGCAATGGGTGTACTTCAATCACGTCAACGAACCACCACTAGTCCAAGTTACACAACTTGTGAGATCTGGTAGTTTTGTTGAAAGACATGGATGGGAGGAGGAGGATTATGAATGTGGTGAATATGGTTGTATTTTTCAAATTTGTAAATTCTATAACAATGGAGACTAAAAACTGTCACTATCTTAGTTTCATTAACTGTGTTAAGTTTCCATTGACAGAAGGACCATTTTGGTCCTTTCTTAAAACTTAAAGGACAAGAATGAACTTTCTAAAAGATAAAAGACCAAATTGAACAATAAGATAAAAAATCAAATAAGTCATTTGGCCATATAATAATTAGGAGAAGTATAAATAACAAGTATTCCACCCGTGCAACGCACGAGGGAGTAATTTCAACTTAAAAAAGTTGAATTTGGGTTACGTGGATGCATCTATGAATTTGTAGTTTTTGGAACTCAAATAATTCTTAATATTTTAATTTTTAAACAACATAATTACTCTACTATAAGAGAATTGAAGAAAAATTATTCAAATGATTTTTTACACTTAGATTCAGTTTTACAATTAGAGACTTAAGAAGATAGTAAAATAAAAGTATGATGTGTTTAAATTAAATGTGTGTTGTAAAATCAATAATAGATTAAATTTTTATTGTACAGTTCCTAATCTAATTCAAAAATTAGCATGCACTAGCTAAGAATTCCTAACTAACAAAATTTAGTTAAATTGGTATAGATATATGGTGATGTAAGTATATAGGAAAAAACATATATTAGCCAACACAATTAATATTTGTTAGTCTAAAATAATAATATTTGAGATTTTGAAATTAATGAGTTAAATAATAATAAATAGGACAATATTGTATCATATCACATCCTATATTGAATAGAAAAGACTTCAAAAGTGCTTAAAAAGGTGAAATGATATGACAATGTATGGAAGATGGTATACCTTTTTTAGGAAAAAGATAAATACATATCTCAAATACTATTAGACAACTAATGAGAGAGACAAGTTTGAGAAAATTATAGGTATTATTCTTACCAAAATCTGGATGTGGATCACGTCAGGATGAACGTGGCAAAGGTAGGCTCCAGACTCTGCACGTCGAATGATTAGTCAGTCTTGTTAAGAAGGGGGACCTTCAAAACAAAGGAAAGAACTTTGACGCTCAAGTACATCAATTATATATAAAGAAAAGCATATTAGTGTGTACTCAGGTGTGAATTGGTGTGTTCACTGTGAATGAGTTGTGTGAATGTGTGTGTGAAAAGTTAGATGGAACCTGATATTTATAGAATAAGGGTGGGCTTTAGACCCTTATAGATGATGATTAACCTGTAGATAAAGATTAACAGATAATTGCAGGTTATAGATAATTAAGCTTACAGATAATGTGTACCTTATAGATAATTTGTAGCTTATAGATAATATGATGGCTTGTAGATTGCTTATAGATAATCTGGTGGATTATAGATAATTCGGTGCTTATAGATAATTTATTACCTATCTTTTAATAAGGTAGTTGCAATATTATCAATAACATTTAAATAATAAAGCATTAAAGATAATTTGTTGGCCTAGTTGGCCCGGCTACTGAGGGTGGACATCCATGCTCCTATAACATGGCTGGCGTGGAGGGTTGACAAGTGTATAGGGGGTCCCACATAAGTGGCCATGTGTATTTTTTGGATCTTGGACAATACAGGTATTATTGGATTTATGATGTAATAGGAAGAGAGATAGAAAGAAATAAGAGAAGATAGTGAGGTGTTTGAAATGAAACGGTGTTCATGTATCACTACACATTTTTTAATCAAAATGAAGATAAAAGATAATATATTGATAAGGCTTAAATATGTTTTTGGTCTATGTATGTTAGCGCTTTTTTTAAATTTTTGTTTCCTGTAAGTTCATTTTTTCTAATTTTATTCCATGTAAGTTTGTACATTTTCAATTTGAATCTTATTAGATATTTTGATCATTTTTTCAATTAATTTTGATCATTTTAAGTTTGTGTTTTTTCAATTTTGACATATTGGTAAAGAAGTTAGTGATGAAACATGTTAGGTTAAATTAACTATTAATTTGTGAATTGTTGTAAGTCTATAAATTCATATCTAAGTTAGTAAGTCTATGAAACATGTTAGGTTAAATTCACTATATTAAACCAGTACCTTTTGTTAGTTTGATTATAATGATAAATGCCCTTTATTAGTTTGATTATGATAATAAATGAAGTTACAATGCTTGAAGAAAATTTGGTTACTTGAATTGAATAAAAAGAAGTGTTTATCTTGTCACATACTTCCAATCATCATCTAAATTATGTTTTGGGATATAGGATTTATTTTAAATCATAACTTGATAAAATTGATTGTCTGACAAGTCATCTCTACTTGCAACAATGTTTAGGCAATCCTGTTCTTGGTTACTTGGCTATTGGTATCTTGATTGGGCCTTATGGTCTCTCCATCATTCGTCATGTTCGTGGGACAAAAGCAATAGCCGAGTTTGGAGTTGTTTTCCTATTATTCAATATTGGACTGGAGGTGGAGCTTCCTATAAGATCTTGTTCTGCCTTAGCTTTGATCATCTCTGTAATATGAAATAAACTCAAGCTCTGAAATGTATTTTTATAGCTCTCTGTTGAAAGGCTTAGTTCAATGAAGAAATATGTCTTTGGATTAGGCTTCGCTCAAGTGATAGGCAAACTCCATCTTCCATCCTTGTTATTGTTGTTCGCTTAGGCTATTTTATTTATATGCTAGTAATGCCCAAGCCAACAATTCTTAGCATGTATGGGAAAATGCAAGTTTTGGTGACTGCTATAGTTGTTGGCTTGGTGGCTCATTATATTTGTGGTCAAGCTGGCCCTGCTGCTATTGTCATTGGGAATGGCTTGGCATTATCATCAACTGTTGTTGTTCTGTAGGTAAATAACCTTAGTTCTGTTGGCTTTTAACCTTTACTCCGTGCTATATGTTAACAGTCTACTACTCCAGCTTTATGCTTCTACTAATGTAAATTCAAATAAGGTGATATCTACCTTTCCAAAATTATTAATTGTAACCCGATTTTCATTGTAGCATGCATGTGTTAGCAATGACTTAATTGTTGTCATGACTTAATAAGCTTAATGGCTATAGCTGTAACAGATGTCCTGCTTTAAAAGATTTCAAGGCTATTCTTTCTATTTAAAACTTATGTTTTCAGGTCTGCTGAGTCTGTCATTAAGGAATAGAAGCATAAAGGTAATTATTTTACTGTATATTTTTTCTTGACTTTGGAAAAGATCGCAATTGGGAAGCTAGGATACCAATTTTGTCTCTGTTCTTGATGAATTGAGACGTGCGACTTCTGGATGGGAATCTAGGATACCAGTCTGGCTGAGAAATAAGGATATCAGTCTGTCTCTATTCTTGGTGAATTGAGACTCTTTTTGTTGGGAAACAAGGATACCAGCTGGGATAATTGTTGTGTAAGTGTAGACTAGGAAACTAGGATACTAGGAACTCTTGTACACAAAATTATCATAATGGAGTTGTCCATTGGATTGATTATCCAATTTGGGCATTGTGGTTTTTTATCCAATTGGATTTTCCATGTTAAAATTGATTGTGTCTTCTTTATCTCTTATCTTCATATTATTGCTTTGAGTTTGATTTTTAAATTATTAATTATTTTA
Source organism: Glycine tomentella (assembly GCA_007407185.1). Classification (NCBI taxonomy): domain Eukaryota; kingdom Viridiplantae; phylum Streptophyta; class Magnoliopsida; order Fabales; family Fabaceae; genus Glycine; species Glycine tomentella. The sequence goes on from PYAF01005708.1 coordinate 150,260, forward strand.
TAAAACTCAATTCACCTCCCTCTTGAGTTCATCTGGGACCAACACAATATTCATATGTTATAAAAGTTTTAATAGCTAGGGGTGTTTATGGGTACGGGTCATCCGTTAACCCGAATAGATCCGAACAATTTGGGTTAGGTCATTTATATATTTGGGTCAAAACCGAACCGAACCGATCAAAATCATTCATGTACGGGTTGGGTCACAGATTTAGATTTATAGATATGACCCGATCCGTGAACCCGTATTAATAATATAAATTTTATTATATATATATATATTAAAAATTAAAAAAATAATTTGACAATAAAAAAGGTGTGGTATTATAAATGTTTAAGATTACATTCAAAAATAAGATAGAATAATTTTTAATATTGCATTAAAAATAGTATAGAATATTTTTAAGATTGCATTGCATAATATAATAGAATATCTTTAAGATTGCATTGGATAATATGATAGAATATATTTAGGATTGCATTCAAAAATTGGTTAAAATCATATCTTTAAATTAGTATAAATAGAAACATATTTTGGTGTCATGTATGCATTCCATTCCAAATAATATTAGAGTTTAGAGAATTTATGTTTGCATTATTGAGAAAATTGTTGTGAGATCATATAGAAGCGTTTGACAAGTATGATTCTTCAACTCTCCATCAGGATTTAAAGATACATAGTTGCTTAAGGAATAGAAGCGTAAAGGTAACTATTTTACTGTATTATTCTTCTTGACTTTGGAAAAGGTCGCAGCTGGGAAACTAGGATACCAGTTTTGTCTCTATTTTTGATGAATTGAGACGTGCTGTAACACCCCCAAAAATTCCATAACTATAGTTCAATAGATATTTATAAAAGTCTTAAGTTAGGGAAGATTTGATTATGTGGGTGAAATATCAATTAGAGACATTACGGAAATGCTTGGAGAAAAATGACCATATTACCCTTTCCATAAATTAGAAATGACAAAAATGTCCTTGAGGTCAAAATGATGAAAATGCCCCTGGATATTTTGAAAATTACAAAACTGCCCTTAGATATTTTAGAAAGATATTTTAGAATGGAAACTTACATAAACGCCCTTGAATATTTGGAAAGGACAAGAACACCCTTAGAATAGATATTTTATGATGAAAATACAGAATACTCTTAGACAACAAATAGTTTGTGACAGGAAACTATAAGTAGAATTAGGTTTTTCTTAAACTTCCAATGATATAAAAGGAATAAAACTTAGGTATGAAGAGTATGTGAAGAACCATGTAGAAAGGAGGAGAATATTCATGAAAACCATTTGCAAAAGTAAAGTCATGTGGTGAATACAAGTGTTAGAACACTTGTAAGGCACATGATGAAGATTTTTCCTCTAATATTTATGTGAAGCGTTATGATTTTGCAAACTCAAAGGGACACTTGGAAGGAGATTAAGAGAAGGTTTCATGAATTGGACAAGTGTCAAAACACTTGTATGGTGTAGATTTAGTTTAAGTAGATTTTTCTTAAAAAGCAAAAATCTTGTCTTGTCTTCTTTAGAGAATGTGGACAGTTATAGGCATTATTTTAAAAATCTCAACGGTTAAAAGTTATATATGTGAGATAGGAGTGTGCCTTTAAAATTTTAAAGAGATCCAACGGTTAAAGAATCCAGAATCAATATTTTACTAAAACGGGTTTTGGGAATGAAGAAAAGCACAAAAATTCTCTAAGTTTTGGTTATTCCACGTAAAAAAGGGGGAAAATTAGTGAAGATTTCCCTAGAAGCTAGCCACCCCACGTGCATAAAACTAGAGGAGAGGAGAATTGTTGAGAAGCTTCAAGGACAAAGACACTTGTAGGGTGGAAAATGAAGAGCCAATGGGATCAAAGCACATGGAAAGCTAGGTTATAAATGCTTAAGGTATTTGTAGCAAAAGCAAGACCAACAAGCTTATATAAAAGAGGGAGGGGACTGAAATTGAAGGCTGGTCCAAAGGAAGCTACGTGCATAAACATCCCACTTCCATCACTTTCCAAATATTCCATCTTTGTTACCTTTTGCTTAACACAAAACAAAGGCCTACACCCTTGGAAACCTCACGTGAAGCACTAGGAGAACTAGGAGCAAGGATAGCAAATTTTAAAGGAGAAAGCAAGGTATGGGAAGTTTATGATAAATAGAGTTTGAATATTAATATTCTTATTGGTTTCTACAAAGAACTAAGCCTTGCATACTGGGTGTTTGAGGAAATACCTCAAAGAGATAAAGATTGTTAAATAAAATGATTATTTGAATAAGTGATTTGATTTTGGTTTAATGAGTGCTTAGTTGAATAAATAACTTGAAACTAGCTTAATGGGTAAATGCTAAGTGACTTAAATCTATATGTGTTATGACTATTTTAAGAAAATAGTTGATTAAAATCATGGAATGTTTTATTAAAGTTTAGAGGTTGTGTTAAATGTTTTACTAAAGCTTAAGTGTTCTATAAATCTTTGAGCCTATCCATTTTATGTTGAAAGCATGCTTATCATATTGAACTTTATAAAGATTAATGTTAACTATAATTTAAGTATAGCTTTCTTTAAAGTATTCTATAAAATAAAGCTTGCACACCATGTGTTTGATAAACTATTTGAGTGAGTTCTGTTCATGTATTGCTAAGTGTTTTATGAAGTTATGCGTGTTGTTGGAAATTTATATGAATTGTTATGAAATCCATGTGTTGTTGAGTGTTTCTATAAATCTATGTTGAGCTGAGTTCTGTGCTAGATTTATGTTAAATGGTTAGTAAAGCATATGAGATATAAATTGGAGATTAATACTAAAGAGTAAATATGAGATAAAAGAGAATCATTTATGCATGTTTCATATGCATATGTCCTGCGGGGGTTAAGCCACGTTACCTCAAGAGGAGGTGTGTCAGATAGCTTGACTGAGTCCATGCGTTCAGACAAAAGGAGTCTGAGCTAGGGGGTAGTTGTGGCGGTGAGGACCACACCACCATGATGATCACATGGATGAAGGTGACCTTCCTATTGCAACATCGACCTACCCTGACTGATTGGATAAGTTCTGTGCCACAGAGAGAGTGGGGCTATCTTGACTATGGTACCATTTGAGAAGATGATGAGAGAGTCATGCATCATTTGAATAGAGATTCATACATCATTCATGCATCTTATTTTATAATTGATATTATGACCATCTGTGTGTATATTCCTTTATTATGACCATCTGTGTATATAATCTATTATTCAAACTATGTTTGTCATAAACTTACCCTATTTGTGTCTGTGGTTGACACCTGCGATGACCTCAGTTTATTTGGGCGAGCAGAGGAACAGTAAAGCAAAGGATGATTGTGAAGAAGAGATGATGAAGATATTTTGATGACTTATATTTTGGATGTGTAACTTGAACTAGACTTTAGATCTGTCTGTATATTCTTTTGGACTGTATATTTTGGACTGTATTATGGATTGAATTTAATTATTATGGACTTCGAACGAACACGGTTACACTAGTGATGATGAATACCGTTTGTATGAATTATTCTAAGCAAAAAGAAAAAGAATTTTCTGTGAAATTTATAACCAAGATAATTCTAACGAAAGTGCAAAAGAAATTTCATCCAAAATCAATAAAATACAAGATAGTAAAACAAGGTGTTACACGTGCGATTTCTGGCTAGGAAACTAGGATAGCAGTCTGGCTGGGAAACAAGGATACCAGTCTCTTTCTATTCTTAGTGAATTGAGACTAGAGCTTTTTGCTGGGAAACAAGGATACCAGCTGGGATAATTGTTGTGTAAGGGTAGACTAGGAAACTAGGATACTAGGAACTCTTACACACAATTATCATAGTGGAGTTGTCCATTGGATTGATTATCCAATTTGGACGTCGTGGTTTTTTACCCAATTGAGTTTTCCACGTTAAAATTGATTGTGTCTTCTTTATCTCTTATCTCTATATTATTGCTTTGAGTTTGATTTTGGTGAGGACCAAAGACTAATTAGTGAAGAACCTAGATAACTCCAATGTTTTGAACATAACTTGAGTTTTAGATATCTGTTTTAGGCGTTCTTTGATGTGTTTGAAAGCTCTAAAGATTCCCTACAAATTGTATTTCTAGTCTCAAGTCCAAATTCTGCATCTATGATGATGAAAATGGGACATAAAGTTCAGCACGAATTACATTTTTTTAGTATAAGGAATATGTGACTGAAGTGCCACATTGGAGAGAAAAAGGAGAGAGACACCACTTGTTGTCCATAAATAGCCATTCATTTGTCTTATGTATTCACCTTTGAATTGAATAAAAACTTTACACTTTTAAAAGTGTGTGAGAAGAAGTTCCTCTTGGGTTCTTAATTGGACCAAACATTGGTTCTTATCAAAGGTTTCTATAATCTTTGTGGCGAATCCCCACGGGACTTATCACTTTTCATAAGGTGTGGCGTCTTCTTCCATTTCTTTTCTTCCCCACCTTTTTAATTTTTATTCTATTTTCTTTAACATCTTGTTCATGTTAAATTCGTTATTTTTGCTTTGTACTTTTCTTCATATTGTCTTTATCTTTATTTCTTTTCGTCAAACACTTGACGTGCACATTTTTCTTATGTTTTAACAAGAAGCCTTTTCAAGGATGATCCATAAAAACAATGAACCCCATATTGGTTCATGTGGTATCTTGAGCCCAGATCGTAGAATTGGCCAATTTCTTGTTTTTATTGTCCTTTAACTCCTGCCTTTTTTTTTCTTCTTTGTCTTTTGTTTGCATTCTTTATCATTCCGTTCTTTATTTCTCGTTTTTTATCATTCTGTTCTTTATTTCCCGTTCCTTATTATTCTGTTCTTTATCATTCCATTCTTTAAATTTCTTGTTCTTTATCATTCCGTTTTTTTATTTCTCGTTCTCTATCTTTTGCGCAATTTATAGCTTCATGATATTCTGCTCATATTATTGCTGTAACAACGTTATTTTGTGCACCTTATTCTAAACTAAACCATTACTGTTCACAATTGGGCATTGATATTGCATTGTCGAGACGCATCAAAACAATTTAACTAAGCTAATTATGTAGCACAGGGTTAACCTAGGTCGACTTAGAGACACGATCAATATGGTTCTAGCTTCAAATCATTGGCAATAATAAGGGGGGATTTTGTCGAACAGTTGGTATGCGCAAAGTAAAACATGCAAGAACACAAACTAAAATTAAAGAACAATGTAGAAATTAACAAGATTATCAATGAGTAAAGTAAAACAGATTAGAAAGCATCAATCCAATTCACCAAACCAAGCTATTCGAATCATCATCATTCTCATAAGTTGATTCTATCATGAACATTCATTCAATCTCAATAGAAGTTGTTCAATCGATTCTACTCCTAAATTAATTGAAACCACAACCCTAACTGAAATATCATTCAATTAATCTTGTGATTATCATTTGAAATTAGGACATGAATCCATAATCCTAACTTGCTTTCAATCCTAATTGCATTCATAATCATGAAAACATAATAGAAATTGAAGAAGAAGGTGAACATTCAAATAGAATTCGAAATACCAAACTGAAGCTCCGATTCTTCTCTTGCTTGAGTTGGATCCTTGGATTGATTATTGATTTAGCCCTCCATGATGATCACCAAGGAGAGCCCCATGAAGTAAGTGCAGAAAAATGGAAGAATAGCAAAACGAAAATGAAGAAGATGAAGAACAATGAAGAACAAATGAGAGAAAATGAAGAAGAAGCTTTTGATTCTAAAAACTAAAGAAAATAAATATAAAACTTGTTTATTGAATTGTGAAGTGCAGTATAAGTTTCACTAAAGTCAGTAATATATACAGTGACTAAGTTCTGAAAATAAAATGGGTCATAGACAAACCCAACAATCTAATTATTTACTATTTACACCACTAAAAGTCCAATTTGCAGCCCAAAATTATAAGTGCAGAGGTGCTAACTTTGAAGCTTAAAATGACCCTCCAAATGATAGAATTGGCCTCGGGCTATTTCTAGTAAACTTGTATATCTTTTTGTTATCTTTTCAGGGACTCCTAGAATGCTCCATTCGGAATTCCGTAGAACTCTATAGGCCCTACACAAGTCAGACACGTCAAGTGAGCAAAAATTCGAAAATAGGCAATAATTAGCAATTAAGCCCACTTACTTGCCTAAGACAAAAATTGAATTAGAATAGGAAAATAAATGTCCAAGAGAGGTCAAATAATCTAAGAAGGATACAAAAATATTTAACTAAAAGCACTCTATCAGGCATAAAAAAACTCATTTGTGTAAGTGTGCAAAAAAAAAGGGTAGCAATTTTTTTTTTTTAAAAAAAAACAGAGAAATCTAGAAGTGTTTCTTTTAAGCTACTTGTAAAAAAAAAAAACCCGTTGCACTAATTTATTTGACAATTGTGGAAATTTATTTGTGGTGCTATAATGTTATTACTTCTTTTTTCTGCGCAATTGATTTTTTTTCTTCCTAGTTTCGTATTGTCTTTGTTTGGCCTTCTTATTTTGAGTGTGCCTTTCTTTTGTTACCTTTTCTAGTTTGTCTTTTTAAATTCCTTTCGATTGTTGTCTTTGTGGTTTTCCTTTCGTTCAGCGAATCCAATGAGCAACTCTTGTGAGGATAGCTACAATTTTTGTAAAAAAAAACTTTTGATTTTGAAACGCAACTGATCTTGTTAAGAACCTAAAGAGAACTTTGAGCGGTAAAAGGAAAGAGCGTTTACATTAAAATCAAAAGTCATTTTCTGAGTGAAAACACAAGTTGTCATTTCTTGAGTGAAACACGTGAGTAGAGTGGTGAGGTCCTGTTCATATTTTCCTCATACTACTATATGATGGTTAGTGATTCTAATATCCCTACCACCCCTAGAGCTGATGCAATACAAGCTCGCCTAGAGGAATTGACCAATCAATTTGCTCAAATGTTAGAGCACAATCAGTGGATGGAGGAGAGGATGGATAGAAGAGAAAGGCGTAGGTCTAGAACCTCCACTCAAAGGAGTGATAATGGAGATTAAGAGAGAGAGAGTCCTAGGAGGCATGAGGATAGGCGAAGGAATGAAAGGAGGCATAGAGAAGAAAGACCTAGGAGGAGAAATGAGAGGGATGAAGGACTTGATGGGGTTAAAATTAAAATACCTAAATTTCAAGGGAGGAATGACCCCGAGACTTATTTGGAGTGGGAGATGAAAATAGAACAAATCTTTGACTGCAATAACTATAGAGAAGACAAAAAGGTGAAATTGGCAGCCATAGAATTTACAGACTATGCTCTAATTTGGTGGGACCAATTAGAAAAGGAGAGAAGGAGAATAGGAGATGAACCAATGAATACTTGGAGGGAGATGAAAGCAATGATGAGAAGAAGATATGTTCCTCCCCATTACTATAGGGAGCTTCACAATAAGCTCCAAAGACTCACTCAAGGGAGTCTAAGTGTGGATGAGTATCATAAAGAGATGGAGATTGCTATGGTGCAAGCAAATGTTGTTGAAGAATCAGAAGCCGTCATGGCACGCTTCTTACACGGGCTCAATAGAGAGATACAAGATGTTGTGGAGCTACAACATTATGTCGAGCTTGGGGACCTAGTCCATCAATCGATCAAAGTTGAGCAGCAACTGAAAAGGAGGTATTTAACCGAAAACCTTCTTCAAGCTTCAACCATTCCTCTTGGAAAGATAGACAACCCAAAGAAGATCCACCTGCATGGGCCAAGGAAGGTAAGATCTCTAAAAACTCTAGTACTTTGGTTTATACTAATAATGCTTCTTCTTCTGTCACTCAAAAAGCTAGGAACATCAAGTGCTTTAAGTGCTTGGGGAATGGGCACATCGCCTCACAATGCCCCAATAAGCGTGTGATGGTGTTAAGGGACAATGGGCATATTTCTAGTATGCCCTGAAAAAGCAATTACAAGTGAAGAGGAAGATGATTGTGAAACTTATGCTCCGGAAGGTGGCTTGTCAATAGTAAGGAGGCTCTTGGTAAACCAAATTGTGGTTGATGACCAAAGCCAAAGAGAAAACATCTTCCACACAAGATGTGTCATTCAAGGGCAAGTGTGCTCCTTGATTATAGATAGAGGAAGTTGCACCAACGTGGCAAGCACTCGCTTGGTGAACAAACTCAATCTTAGTACCAAACCTCATTCGCGTCCATACAAGCTCCAATGACTAAGTAAGAATGGTGAGTTGGTTGTTAATCAACAAGTGGTGGTAAGTTTTTGCATTGATAAGTACAAGGATGATGTTTTGTGTGATGTTGTGCCTATGGAGGCCGGCCATATTTTGCTTGGAAGGCCTTGGCAATTTGATAAGCATGCTATTCATGATGGTTTTACTAACAAGTTTTCTTTTTCTCATGATTCTCGAAAAATAACACTTGTACCACTTTCTCCTAAAGAGGTGTGCCAAGATCAAGTTGCTTTGAAAATAAAAAGAGAACAAGA
>PYAF01005708.1:171512-205848 GCA_007407185.1 Glycine tomentella
CCAGTACTTCTTTAGGCCATCCATTTGGTATACGCTGCAAAAACAAAATATTACATGAGAATAAGCATCACCTTCAATTGCACTAATAAACAATAAATCAATTAACATAATCATTTAATATATATTACATACATTATTAGATATCTTGTTGCAAATACAATGTTAACAACTAACATTAATACTTTCAAAAACTAGTATCCGATTTGCTAGCCCAATTGAGCTAGCAAAGTGAGTAGCAAGAGTTAATTACTAGTATCAGTGTATCTCACGCACATACCTCTAGCCTTCCCATGGATGAGGAAACATTGACAATTTTTGGGGACTCTGAAAACTGGAGAAGGGGAATAAGTGCTTTCGTCAATTCCTTGGCTCCATAGTAGTTTGTTTTAACACCTGCTTCAGTTAATTTATAGGTATCAGTTACTATTTTACTCCAATCAACGCGGCCAGCATTTTCCTGCAACCAAAAAATCAAACAATAAACTTGATTTCTTTTAAATGAGTTGATAAGGGAAACATCAACAAGTGCAAGGCATGATGTGAAATTTTTATTTCTTGATTCAAGTTATGTACAATTGTTCAATCTCTTTCTTTACTAGATGGGAAAAATAATTCACCAAAGCAACATAATTGCACTTGCTACACGCAGCATTAGGTATCAATTAAAAAATAATGTTTAATTCTGAGAAAGGAAAAGCTCATGAAGTGAACTGTCATCAACATATTCACATTCATTCAATCTTCACATTTCAATAATACAACTTGTCCTAGTGCTTTTATTCAACTTTCTTATTTGGCATTGGTTCACAATATTCAACACTAATACACGAAGCAGCTAATCTATGCAATTTGCAATAATAGTTACACTAAATATCCTTTTCCAATACTAGAAATTATTCCCGAATTAATTTTAAATAAAACTGCCTCAAATTTTAAAATCATACCATAATGCCAGCAGCAGCCAAAGCCTCACCGTCCACATGTGCTCCAGGAATTGCAGCATTGTTTACCTACACAAATTTCCAAGTTTCAAATATTTCTGGTCATTCAGAATGCCTACTTGCACAATCAAGTATGCATCATTATTGCAACCAGTTTATGTTGATTTATAACGTGTTAAAGCTAAGAACATATTACTTTAAGTAAATGAAATGCAACGAACTTAAACCAGATTGATCAGCCGTTTTAATTCTTTAAAATAAAACATGTTTTGGTACAAGGCAGAACAGGGATGGTAATGTAAAGATGAAATATACAGCCAAGTTACCATAGTAGGAGTGTTGTAAGTTTCATTTACTTTTCAAAATAATGAGAATGTTGTAGAAGAGATGGATATGTGTTGATGCCATCAAAACGAGGTGTTAAACAATATTTTCTAATACACTTCTTCCAATACTCTAATACTGGATGAAATTTAATATAAATAAAATTCAATAAATAAAGAGACTCACTATTTTACAAATTTCAATAACATCCGATTAATAATAAAGAATCTGTTAGAGAGAATGTTGATAATAAAGTATGGTATAAAATGGAAAAGAAAACATAAAAGTTGGTATTACTTAAGTTACTCTATCCACTAATGTAACAAAGAATGATGATAACATTAGAAACAAAAAGAAGCCAAAAGAAATTTCTTACCAAGATATCTAGTTTTCCAAATTGGTTCCTGATGAAATCTGCAAGTGATCTTATACCTGCAGGGTCTGTAACATCAAGTTGATGAAAACCCACATGGCCAGAAAGACCAAGCTCTGAGTTTCTCAACAGCTTGAAGACCCCTCTTCTCATCTCTGGCTGTCAACACCACAGTGATCCCATTAGAAGCCAATTGCTTGCATATTGCAAATCCAATTCCCTTATTTGCTCCAGTGACCACAGCATACCTAGAAAACAATTTAACAAGTTAAGGTAACATTGATATGAGTCACTATGTTATTGTTTTAATTAATATGAAGCTTCTTGTTAAATTTTAAATTCAGAGTACATGGAAGAAAGGGGGAGGCCAAGAAAAATGTTGAGTACCCTTTTGTTGCTTCTGCCATTATTCTTGAATGAGAGAAGTGCCTGAAAATATGAGTGGACTAATAAGCCTAACACAAGTGCTAATAAAACAGTTTCATTTTATGTCTCTATCACTTGTCTTTATTCAAGAGTTAAAGTTCTATAAATGATTTCAAACGACTATGCTACCGGCCAAGTGATTTTAATGTTTCTGAAGTTTTTGTTTGTACTGAAAATTAACGATATCATCAACGAGAGTAAGTGTAATTGGCCCACATTTTTCGTTGGTTTTAACACAAAGAAGTGACATCTCACATCTTAATTAATGTTAATAGGTTTTGAACTCGTACTTTTATAGTAATGACGCAGGCAGATACCATAGCCATGAAGTATCATTTTTGTCTATATTTTATGGAAAATGATAAATAACTATAACAGGAATAAGTGGCTAAATAACTTGTTTTTCTTTCTATGGAACGAAATTAATTTTCACAGTATATTACGACTCATTTCAATTCAAGAAAATTCTTGAAAAATATCTTATAATTAAAATGATAAAAAAATGTGTTCAAAATTATAGTATTATTTGGGAAAAACTAAATTATTTTAAAATATTTTTGTAAAGAATAAAATTTCAATTTAGGTCATCATGTTATTGGTGTGAAGTTTCATCAATTTTTTTTAATGATTAATCATCTTTATAGAATTTGACTTACTATTTTTAGTGAAATTTTCTTTTTTAGTCATATTTTTTAATTCACATAGCTCAAATATGAGACCTTATCTAAAGAATTCAAATCTAGTTTCACTCGTATTTAGGTTAATGACATATATATAAATATGTTTTGAAAATGAATTTACATTTTAAGTAATGAAAATCTTTTTAAATAATTAATGTGGTCAACCAATAGTCTCATATCCAAGTCTTATGTATACAATTACATTAAATAATAAGAGGAAGAATGTGTCCCTCATAATAATCTTACTAGATTTGAGATTATCTTCCGTAAAAAAGAATACATGTGTTTTAGAAAGAAAAAAAATACCTTCTTTTAAATTGTCAAAATCATTATCTTGACTAAATCAGTGTAAATGGGTAAAAAGTAGAGAAGTGATGTTACTAGTCAATACTTACTACATACATTACATTATTGCACATTTAAAATCAAAGTTTGGTGATTACCATACAAGGTTTTTTTTTCCAACAACTGTCGGTCAAATTTTGGTGTATATCATAGATGGGATGGGACCAAAAAAATTGTGTACCTGTGCTCTACATATATGTTTTTTACACTTCTAAAATATACAGAATTTATTGACCAAGAGAGTTTGTTAATTGGAGGAAGAAATAATAATAATAATAATAATAATAATAATAATAATAATAATAATAAGTGAGGCACTTCCTCTCTTCAAGTTTGTCACGGCCTTAAGGCTAGCATTTTTTTTTAATGAGATGCAGTTTTTTAATTACTTGTGTTGAGTGATGTGTTAAGTTTGAGTTCATCTAAGAGTTACTCTTACAAATAAAGAGGCCGAAATATAAATTTTAAACTAAATAGTTGGAGGACCAGTCCTGCATTTGCGCCAAGAATCCTAAAACTTATGTTGACTAGGTGCATAGTTAATCCCAAAAAAATTGCTTATCTATTCTACTATGACACCTTTTTTTGTAAAATAAAAATAAAAATGACACCTTTATTGTGAAAATTACCATGTGAACACGAGAGCTGGCTGCCCTTTTTCTTTTGGACGGTGACAAGTTCTTTGTTTCGGGGAACAAAATATTCTTTTCGAATACAGCTTGAAGTGACTTTGCTTTTGGACTTCTTGAGTTTTCAATTAACTTTAGGACTTCTAAGTGTATTTTCACACATGAAAATTGTGAGTTCTCACATGAACATAAACCAACAAAAATCTCCTCAACTAGAGAAAATCAATCTATTAATACTTCCAATCCCTATTATTGGACGAAACAAATTAGAGTAAAACATATTCTTATTTTCTTTTAAACAAAAATATATAGTAGAAAAACTATATATACATATAACAACATTATATATATGGAAAATACGTCCACAACATATTACCTTACTGTTCAATGATCATAACATATGATATCTTGATTTATAGTTTAACATTGGATGACCACTTATATAATGTTAAGAGTGTCTTGGAAGTGCTTAGACATGAAAGCTAGTTTGCTAAGGGAGTCCAAGTGGACGATGAGAAAATTAAAGTTATTAGAGATTGACCAACACCCAAAAATGTAAGTGATGTGAGGATTTTTCATAGGTTGGCTAGTTTTTATAGACGTTTTGTCAAAGAATTTAGCACCATAACATCTTCATTCAATGACATTGTTAAGAAAAATGTAGTATTTAAGTGGGAGAGTGAACAAGAGAATGCCTTTAATGAATTGAAAGAAAAGTTGACAAATGCACCCATTCTTGCTTTACCAAATTTTTCAAAATCTTTTGAAAATGAATGTGATGCATCCAATGTTGGCATAGGTGTTGTTTTGTTACAAGAAGGTCACCCAATTGCTTATTTTAGTGATAAACTTAAGGGTGTTATCTTGAATTATTCCACCTATGACAAGGAACTCTATGCACTTATTAGAGCTTTACAAACTTGGCAACACTATCTTCTTCCTAAGGAGTTTGTGATTCATAGTGACCATGAGTCACTCAAACATTTGAAAAACCAAGGAAAGCTTAATAAGAGACAAGTCAAATGGGTAGAGTTCTTGGAACAATTTCTTTATGTGATTAAACACAAACAAGGCAAGACTAATGTTGTGGCCGATGCACTTTCAAGGAGTTATGCTTTAATCTCCATGCTTGAAACCAAGATGTTTGGGTTTGATTACATAAAGGACTTGTATTCTCAAGACCATGACTTCTCTAAATTGTTTGAGTTGTATGAAAAGGGGTCTCACAAAGGTTTCTTCAGGTATGACGGATACTTGTTTAAGAATAAAAGATTGTGTTTGCCTCAAAGTTCTTTGCTTGAACTCATGATTTGTGAAGCTCATAAAGGGGGGTTAATGGGACATTTTGGGGTAGAAAAGACTTTAAACATATAGCATGAAAATTTCTTTTGGCCTAAAATGAAATATGATGTCATCAAATTTTGTTCTAATTGCATTGGTTGTCATAAGGCCAAGTCCAAAGTCATGCATCATAGTTTATATACTCCATTGCCAATTCCTACCCCACCTTGGACTGATATTCTATCGATTTTGTACTTGGTCTTCCTGTAAAGAATATGAATATCTCACACTTAATCAAGAGTGGAGGGTGGGGGGTGAATTAGTTAAACCTTGATAAATTAAAATTTTCTTCAATCAAAATCAGAGTTCCTAGGATCTTTATCACTTTTCAAAACCAAGAAACCTTATTCAATCAAGTAGCTCAGCCCCAAGGAATTCAATGAATCAAAACTGACTTTGTTGGTCAAGCAAATAATCAAGAACACAATGAATATAATGAGTTAAAGGAAAGAGAATCAAAACACAAACAGATTTATACTGGTTCACTTCAACACTAGAACCTATATCCAGTTTTCTTCCAACCAACACTAGGTTGGAGTTCCACTATTATAATTTTCAGTTCTTACAATCAATTACAATGTCTCCCTTTATCAACCCTGGATAAAGAACAGAAATCTAAAACCCTATTAGATTCTAAGAGACAAGAACATGAGAACACTACTCAGTTCTTCCACCTAGAAAACCCCTTCTCTAGTTTCAAGGAAGAACCCAATTACAATAGCCAAGTCATAAAGAAAATCCAAAACAAAAATTACAACCAGATTAAGGAGAGAAACAACCTGATGACCCAATGATACAATGCAAAATTATGTTACCAGATCAGGTTGAACGAATAAGAATCAAATATCACAACTTTCCTTAATCTTGAAATGAGTTTCAAGCTCCAAGAATGAGTTAAAAACTCATGATCAAAGAACAATGAAGCAAGAACCAATTAAAGCTTTTCAAAACACTTAAGAATGCTCACAAGACTATTTAAGCTTAGAAAATACGCATGGGTAATGTTCCACAAAGTTAGAAAAGCAGCTGAGCATCAATCCTATTTATAACAAACTTTTGTAACTGCCTGTAATCGATTAAACGCGCCTAATAATCGATTAAAACACTCATGGAATCGATTAAATAAACCTTGTAATCGATTAAAGTGTTCAACAAGTTTAAGGGCATGAGCAACGAGCAAAATAATCGATTATTCCGTCTTGTAATCGATTAAGATAGGAAGCTTCAAAATATCAAAATGTACTATGTAATCGATTACGAATTTTGGTAATCGATTAAACCAAGAAGCTTTAAAAACTGATTGAACTATGTAATCGATTACGACATGTGGTAATCGATTAAACCAGCAAGACTTGTAAGCATTAACATATAGTGTAATCAATTACAAAATTTGGTAATCAATTAAGGCAGGACGATGGTTTTTTCAAATAAGCCAGTGTAATCGATTACATTACTTTGGTAATCGATTATTCCAACACTACTTAAAATCATATATAGCCGTGTAATCGATTACTACCTATTAATAATAGGTTAAAGTGTTCAACAAGAAAGTTTATATGAAAACAAAGGTCAAATAATCGATTATTCTGATAGGTAATCTGTTCTTGAAAGCTTTTCCAGATTAGACTAAGAACAAAATAATCGATTAAGTCTTTAAGGTAATCGATTACTATAGTATAAAATCCATTTTTTCCAAAAACCTTTGAATCATATTAAAAACTTAGTCAAATTACTAAAGCCTTGTGATTTTTATGAACCAAATTAATTAAATTATAGAATGATATGAATGCAATGCACTTGGATCACCAGAATTGCTTTTTTCTTACACATTTCACACTAGTTAATCTTCAAGGCATCCATTGCATGTTGAAAGCTCAAAACCAATGCCTGAATTAAAATTCCTTTGCATTCTTCAAGTAGCTCCCCCTGAATCCAACAATCTCCCCCTTTTTGGCTTTAAACATGCCAAATTTTTAATTGATTAACAGTTGGACTTGAAGTTAATTGACGAACCAATTTGGGAAAAGCTTGAGCTTTGCAAACCTGAAAATTTTTCAATTCCTTTGCCAAGAAGAAGTGTTAAAAGCATCTATGATTCATTTAGCATTCATTTACAAGTATTATTGATTTAATATATTCATTTTAAACACTCTTAACTCCCCCTAAATTCCACAATCCATTTAAGTTAAATTTTGGGCACAATTTTGAACAAAAAACAGGGATGAACAGAGTAGTATGTAGAGCTTGTCCAAAATCAATTATTTCTCCCCCTATTTGGCTTGTTAAAGTAAAAAATGTAAATTGCACAGCAGATAATTGGAAGAGAAACACAATGGAAGTTTATATATTCATAGGGAAGCCATTAAATAATGAAAATAAAGCATAAAAATAACAAATAAAAATAGAGCATAAAAACTTAAATAATTATAGGCCTAGAAAGTTGCAGATGCATCATCTTTGATATTGGCCTCTATGGTATCTAGCCTATCTCTTATTTCTCCTAAGGCTACACTGGTTTCAGCTTGAAAATCATGTTGCACTTGGAGTAAATGGTCCATCTTCTACAACATAAGAGATTCGAACTGAGTATACATGGGCTGGTTTGGATCCCTTCCTTCATCCTCAGAATCTTCCACTTGAACACCAGCAGCAGCAGGAGGAGGTTGAGGCACTGGTGGTTGGCCTGCCATCACCCATCCTTGTGGTGTCTTTACCATGCCAAGCTTTGAAAGATGCTTATTTTGGATGAAGCTGTTACTGGAGTTGGTGTGGTCCATTACCTCATTAGTTACATCAATGTTGAAGTGATCTATGAACCTAGAAACCAGAACATGATAGGGAAAAAGATAATTAACTAGCCTCTTGGATTTTAGCATAATCTCTTCAAGAATCAAAACTCAATTCATGGGAATGGAAATTTTCAGACCATACACTAGTTGTAGGTCTTCATCAGTGGCTTGGGCATGATTTGTTGCCCTAGGGGTTAGCACATAGGTTATAATGTAGTTTAATAACCTATCCTCAGAGGTCATTGGGCCAGTACTTAATATGTTCCTAATTTGCATATGAGGGTCATGTAGCATTTCCCTATAGGTGTCTAGTTTGTTGTACCCATCTGGACTCTCCTCAAATTTCCTCTCACCATCACAGACTAGGCCAGCAACTGATGCCCACACATCTGGGGTGATTTCCATGGGAACCCCTTTAACAATAGATTTCATGTTCCCACTCATGGAACCCTTGGCACAGGTATAGAATACCTTCACCAAATCAGGGTAAAAAGTACCCTTCATTTATAGGAATCTCCTAAAACCTTGGGTTTCTAAATAAGCAGGGAATTGGAATCCTTCCCTTCTAAATCATTTGAGGTCAAGGTATTTGGGTGAACACATAGGTTTTGTGGCATTGAACTAAAGATAGTTCATCTTATTAGACTCATTATTGAACTAGATATCTAACCTATTTGGAGGAGGAGGAAGATTAGAAGAAGATTCACCTACCTTCCTTTTGGGAGTTCTAACTCTCTTAGGGGTAGACATTTTTGGAGAGGTTTCTGGGTACCAAACACAAAGGAAAAACTTAGAACAATAGCAAGAGGGAGAAAAGATTATGGTGCAAGGCTTTTCAATGATGCAAGGTTCTATTTATAGACCAAATTGAGGCTCATAACGTCCTTATTTTTAAAAATATAGCTGTTAGAGGGAGTTAAGGCACTGCAGTGACGTTGGATTCCATTTTGATTTGGTTGGGCAATTACATTTCCAGAGAAAAACTGTCAGAAACGCAGCAACAGACTAAATAATCGATTAAATGCTAATTGTAATCGATTATTTTGCACATTTAGAACACTGAAATAACACGTGGTAATCGATTATCCCGTAAGGTAATCGATTATTTCACAAGCATTCAGAGGTTGAAGATGAAGTGTAATTGATTATATGATCATGTAATCGATTATAGCAGAGATTTTGGGAATCAACCAGGTATCAGAGCTTATGTAATCGATTATCGCGACTCGTAATCGATTACTCCATAAGAGTTTGAAATTTTAAACAATATGTAATCAATTACCAATTGGTCATAATTGATTATTCCAGGAACATTTGAAATTTTGACACATAGAAGACTACAATGTAATTGATTACAATTTCACTGTAATCGATTACTCCAGTGAAACATTGACACTGAAAAACACATTTTATACATGGTAATCGATTATCCCGTTACGTAATCGATTACTCCAGGAAGAATTAGTTTTTCAAAACAAAGAATAATCGATTACTAGATTGCTGTAATTGATTACTAAAGCTCAAATAGCATAAACAATGTGGATTTTAATCGATTAATACGAAGTGTAATTGATTATTACAGAAAATTTATCAAATTTCAGGCTTTTATGCAGACCAATACGAATTTTCAACAATTTTTAGTGATGAAGGCAGCAAGGGAGTTCAATTTAGCATGGAAGGGCATATATTAAACAAGCTAGCATATATTGGATTCATCAAGAATACCTAGCATGTTTCTAAGTGCATAAAACCTATCTCTAGCCAAAGATTTTGTGAATATATCAACCAATTGGTTGTTTGTATCAACAAAATCAATCTTAATATTACCTTTCTGCACATGGTCTCTTAGGAAATGATGTCTAATTTCAATGTGCTTGGTCCTTTAGTGCATAAAAGGATTCTTTGAGATGTTTATGGCACTTGTGTTGTCACACAGCAGGGGTATCTCTTTTAGTTTAACTCCAAAATCTTGTAATTGTTGTTTCAGCCATAAGCTTTGTGCACAACAACTCCTAGCTAAAATATATTCAGCTTCAGCAGTTGACAAAGTCGCACAAGATTATTTCTTGCAATGTCAAGATATGAGAGAACTTCCAAGAAGATGACAAGTGTCACTTGTGCTTTTCCTATCAAGCTTACATCCTGCAAAATCAGAATCAGAATATCCAATAATATTGATTTGTGCACCCTTAGGATACCATAGCCCAACTTTTGGGGTTGCCTTGAGGTACTTGATGATTCTTTTGACTGTTGTAAGGTGAGACTCTTTTGGATTTGCTTGATACCTTGCACACAAGCAAACACTAAGCATAATATCAGGTCTACTAGCTGTCAAATACAATAAAGAACCAATCATTCCTCTAAATTTGGATTCATCAACTTTCTTTCCCTTTTCATCTGAATCAAGGTAAGTTGATGTTGCCATTGGAGTTGCAGCATCTTTGTTTTTCTCCATTTCAAACTTTTTGATGACTTCAAGGCAATATTTTGATTGATTAAGGAAAGTGTCATTCTTTATTTGTTTCACTTGAAGTCCAAGAAAGAATGTCAACTCTCCCATCATAGACATCTCAAATTCATTTTGCATAACTGCAGAAAATTCTTTACATAGCAATTGATTAGTTGAACCAAAAATAATATCATCAACATATACTTGAACCAATAGAATATCATCCTTATGCCTCTTGATGAACAAGGTTTTATCAACATTGCCTCTTATGAAAGATTGTTCAAGAAGAAATTTACTTAACCTTTCATACCATGATGTAGGAGCTTGTTTTAGACCATAGAGT
Organism: Glycine tomentella; assembly: GCA_007407185.1. Taxonomy (NCBI): domain Eukaryota; kingdom Viridiplantae; phylum Streptophyta; class Magnoliopsida; order Fabales; family Fabaceae; genus Glycine; species Glycine tomentella. The sequence goes on from PYAF01005708.1 coordinate 182,153, forward strand.
GCCTTTTTAGGTTTGAAAACATAGTTTGGATGTTTAAAATCAGTAAATCCAGGAGGTTGTTCAACATAAATGTCCTCCTCAATATATCCATTTAAAAAGGCACTTTTAACATCCATTTGATAAAGTTTAAAACCCATTAAACATGCAAATGCAAGCAATAGTCTTATAGCTTCCAATCTTGCAACTGGAGCATAAGTTTTCTCATAGTCAATGCCTTCCTCTTGGTTGTAACCTTTAGCAACCAATCTAGCCTTGTTTCTTACTATGATTCCACTTTCATCAAGCTTGTTTCTAAAAACCCATTTAGTACCAATAGGCTTGACATATGATGGTCTAGGAACAAGTTTCCAAATTTCATTTCTTTTGAATTGATTTAGTTCACCATGCATAGCATGCATCCAATGTTCATCTTGTATGGCATGATTAATATCCTTAGGTTCAATTTGAGATACAAAAGCCATATCACAACATAAATTTCTCAATGATGATCTAGTTGATACTCCGTTTGACACTTCACCTGTGATATTGTCAAGTGAGAGATCTCTTGTTGTTCTCCATTCTTTTGGCTCTTGATTAGGTGTTGATGGATTTGTTACAACACTTGGTTCTCCTTTTTCTTCAATAGGCTGGACAATTTCTTCCATAGGACATGCATCTAAATCATATTTCTTTTCCTATCGTGAGGGGTCAGATTCATCACAAATTACATGAACAGATTCTTCCATGCACATAGTTCTTTTGTTGAAAACTCTATAAGCTTTACTTTGTAATGAATATCCAAGAAATATAGCTTCATCAGCCTTTGCATCAAACTTTCCAAGTGATTCTTTTTTCCATTATTTAACACAAAACACTTGCAGCCAAATGTTCTCAAATGAGAGATGTTTGGTTTTCTACCTTTGTACAACTCATAAGGGGTTTTCTTCAAAATAGGCCTTATGAGTAATCTATTCAAAGTGTAGCAAATTGTACTAACTGCATCAGTCCAAAAATATTTTGGCAAATTTGTCTCATTAAGAAGTGTTCTTGCACGTTCTTCAAGGGATCTATTTTTCCACTCCACAACATCATTTTGTTGGGGTGTTCTTGGAGCTGAAAAATTGTGGTTAATTCCATTTTCTTCACAAAACTTTAAAATGTTCATTTTGGAATTCCCCACCATGATCACTTCTTATTGAGATAATTTTGTTGTTTTTCTCATTTTGAACCACTTTAGCTAATTTTCTAAAAGCATGGAAAGCATCACTTTTGGATTTCAAAAACAAAGTCCAAGTATATCTAGAGTAATCATCAACAATCACAAGTTCATAGTAATTGCCACCCAAACTCATAGTTCTAGAAGGACCAAACAAATCAATGTGTAGTAATTGAAGTGGTCTAGAGGTGGAAACAATATTTTGCTTTGAAAAGAGATTTTAGTTTGTTTCTCCTTTTGACATGCATATCAAAGTTTGTCATTTTCAAATATGAGTTTTGGCAAACCAATCATTAAGTCCTTTTTAATAAGTTTATTCATATGGTGCATGTTGATGTGACTAGCTCTTCTATGCCACAACCAGGATTCATCTAACTTACTCATTAAGCATGAAGTTTTGTGAAAGAATGCATGGTCAATAGAAAGTTGATAGATATTACCTTTCCTTTTGCCTATATGAACTACTTCACCATTTTGGCCATCACAAATCATACAACAATTCTCATTGAATGAGATCTTAAAACCTTTGTCACATAGTTGGCTTATGCTTAGAAGATTGTGCTTCAAACCATCCACATAGAGAACATTGCTGATCTTGGTATTGGAGCTATTTCCAATGTTGCCTTCACCAATGATCTTACCCTTGTTGTTATCACCATAAGTGACAAAGCCTTCATCTTTAGGAACAAGATTTGTGAGCAAAGACTTGTCACCCATCATATGTCTAGAGCATCCACTATCAAGATACCACAAAGAAGTTCTTGCTCTTAGACATACCTGAAAAATCAAATTAATTCATAAAAGAAGATACCTAATTGAGGTTGGGTCCATAGTGGTTAGTGACTTTCTTTCTCTTTTTCACCCAAATGCACTCTCCATATGGCACATAAAATCTTCTTGCAAAGCATTCATAGGATGTGTGTCCTCTCTCCATACAATAGTTGCAAGTAACAGCTCTTGGAGATTTTCTAAAGAAAACATTTTGATTGATCCTTGACTTCCTTTTATTTTTCTGTTTTGGGGGCACAAATGTTGTCTTTTGGACAGATTTTGTGTTTGATTTATACCCCAATCCAGAAGTATCTCCTGCATATTTACACTAAGCATTTCATTGAAATCACATTTTCCTTTGTACAATTTTTGCAAGAGATCAATCAAATTGTTATTCTTTGAAAGGAGTTGCTTATATTTCTCTTCTTGATTGATTCTATACTCATCAAAGACCTTTTGCAACATATCATATTTGTCAACATTTGTAGAAGAAGAAGCACATACACAACCATTTCATTTGTAGCTTGAAACAAGTTTTTCATTTTCTTCCTTCAAGTTACAAATGTCAGCTTGTAGTTCAATAATCTGAGCAAGATGATCTTCAATATTCTTTCTAAGCTTATTGTTAGACTTTGAAAGCTTTTTTGCCTCTTTGTGCATTTCTTGAAAAGCAAGAATAGCTTGATCAAGTTCAGAATTTATCTCATCCTCTTCACTCAAGAGATCATCATCATCTTCATTGACAATGGATGTAAGGCACATGTTTGCTTCCTTTATTTCAGTGGAGGATTCTGAACTTGTTGAGTCATTGTCTTCCCAAGCTATATAAGCTCTTCTAGGCTTTCCTTCTTTCTTCCCTTTGTTGTCCCCTTGTTGCTTCTTCAAGTAGATTAAGCATTCAGATTTGATGTGGCCAGGTTTCCCACATTCAAAGCATGTAAAGTTGCTATCAATCTTCTTGTTGCTGCTATTGTTGTTGTTGTTCTTGGTGTTTCTTGAGAACCTTTTGCCCTTATTCTTCTTCAAGAATTTGCTGAACTTTTTCACTATCAAGTTCATGTTCTCTTCATCTTCCTCATCACTTGATTCCTCTTCTTTTTCAGCTTTTGTTGATGCAGCTCTTAGTGCAATTCCTTTTCCTTTCTTTTCTACATCTTCAACACACATTAATTGAGACATTTCTAATTCATATTCAAGTAACTTACCAAAGAGAGCAACCATGGACATTTTGGATAAATCCTTTGATTGCTGTCACCTTTGGTTGCCAAGATTTAGTGAGACACTTCAAGATCTTGATGTTTAGTTCCTCAACATCAAAAGTCTTTCCAAGTCCCAAAAGATGATTGACAATGTGTGTGAATCTTGTTTGGATTTGGAAAATGCTTTCATTTGTGTTCATCTTGAACATTTCATACTCATGAATCAATGAATGCTTCCTTGATCTTCTTACTTCTTCAGTTCCTTCATGAGTGATCTCTAACATCTCCCACATCTCCTTAGCACTTGTGCACCTAACTGTTCTAAAGAATTCATCAAAGGAAAGTGCAGAGGTTAGCATGTTTTTGGCCTTAAAATCATATTGAACAACCATTTTCTCAACATCAATCATCTCATCCCATTCTTTGGGAAACATGCCATTACCAACAGTTTTGATGGGCACCACAGGACCTTTTTCTATTGCATTCCAAGCACCTGGGTCATTTGATTGAATAAAGATCTTCATCATATTTTTCCAAAAACTGAAATGCTCCCCTTCAAACAAAGGAGGTCTGTTTCAAAAAGCACCTTCCTTGAAAGTTATTTGTGAGGTATTCATTTTTGAAAAAAAATAGTGATCTTGAATAACTTTCAAGAACTAGCTCTTGATGCCAATTGTAAAGAATATGAATATCTCACACTTAACCAAGAAGGGGGGTGAATTGGTTAAACCTTGGTAAATTAAAATTTTCTTCAATCAAAATTAGAGTTCCTAGGATCTTTATCACTTTTCAAAACCAAGAAACCTTATTCAATCAAGTAGCTTAACCCCAAGGAATTCAATGAATCAAAACTGACTTTGTTGGTCAAGCAAATAATCAAGAACACAATGAATATAATGAGTTAAAGGAAAGAGAATCAAAACACAAACAATCAAGAACACAATGAATATAATGAGTTAAAGGAAAGAGAATCAAAACACAAACATATTTATACTGGTTCACTTCAACAATAGAAGCTACATCCAGTTTTCTTCCAATCAACACTAGGTTGGAGTTCCACTATTATAATTTTCAGTTCTTACAATCAATTACAATGTCTCCCTTTATCAATCCTAGATAAAGAACAAAAATCTAAAACCCTATTAGATTCTAAGAGACAAGAACCTGAGAACACTACTCAGTTCTTCCACCTAGAGAACCCATTCTCTAGTTTCAAGGAAGAGCCCAATTACAATAGCCAAGTCACAAAGAAAATCCAAAACAAAAATTACAACCAGATTAAGGAGAGAAACAACCTGATGACCCAATGATGCAATGCAAAATTATGTTACTAGATCAGGTTGAATGAATAAGAATAAAATATCACAACTTTCCTTAATCTTGAAATGAGTTTCAAGCTCTAAGAATGAGTTAAAAAACTCATGATCAAAGCACAATAAAGCAAGAACCAATTAAAGCTTTTCAAAACACTTAAGAATGCTCACAAGACTGTTTAAGCTCAGAAAATACGTATGGGTAATGTTCCACAAAGTTAGAAAAGCAGCTGAGATCAATCCTATTTATAACAAACTTTTGTAACTGCCTGTAATCGATTAAACGCGCCTAATAATCGATTAAAACACTCATCTAATCGATTAAATAAACCTTGTAATCGATTAAAGTGTTCAACAAGTTTATGGGCATGAGCAACGAGCAAAATAATCGATTATTCCGTCTTGTAATCGATTAAGACAGGAAGCTTCAAAATATCAAAATGTACTATGTAATCGATTACGAATTTTGGTAATCGATTAAACCAGGAAGCTTCAAAAACTGATTGAACTATGTAATCGATTACGACATGTGGTAATCGATTAAACCAGCAAGACTTGTAAGCATTAACATATAGTGTAATTGATTATGAAATTTGGTAATCGATTAAGGCAGGAAGATGGCTTTTTCAAATAAGCTTGTGTAATCGATTACATTACTTTGGTAATCGATTATTCCAGCACTACTTAAAATCATATATAGCTGTGTAATCGATTACTACCTATTAATAATCTATTAAAGTGTTCAACAAGGCAGTTTATATGAAAACAAAGGTCAAATAATCAATTATTTTGATAGGTGATCGATTACATTGTTCTTGAAAGCTTTTCCAGATTAGACTAAGAACAAAATAATCGATTAAGTCTTTAAGGTAATCGATTACTACAGTATAAAATCCATTTTTTCCAAAAACCTTTGAATTATATTAAAAACTTAGTCAAATTACTAAAGCCTTGTGATTTTTATGAACCAAATTAATTAAATTATAGAATGATATGAATGCAATGCACTTGGATCACCAGAATTGCGTTTCTCTTACACATTTCACACTAATTAATCTTCAAGGCATCCATTGCATGTTGAAAGCTCAAAACCAATGCTTGAATTACAATTCCTTTGCATTCTTCAAGTAGCTCCCCCTGAATCCAACACTTCCAAGGTCTAAGAGAGGCAAGGATTCGATTTTTGTGATTATTGATAGGTTTTCCAAGATGACACATTTCATTCCATGTCACAAAGTGGACGATGCTTGTCACGTGGTGGAATTTTTCTTTAAAGAAGTATGTCTTCATGGATTACCTAGGAGCATTGTGTCGGATAGGGATTCCATGTTTTTGAGCCACTTTTGGAAAACTTGGTGGGGGAAAACTTCGAACCAAGCTTCTTTTCTCCACCACGTGTCATCCTCAAACTGATGGGCAAACCGAGGTAGTCAATAGAACACTCTCACAACTCCTGAGGTGTTTCATCAAAGGTAACTTGAAAACTTGGGAAGAATGGTTACCCTATGTAGAATTTGCTTATAAAAGGATAACCAACTCTACCACTTCTTTTTCTCCTTTTGAGGTTGTTATGGTTTTAACCCTTTATCTCCTCTTGATCTAATTTCGTTTCCTAATGATTCTTATGTTTTGACTAAGGATGGGCTTTCTAGTGCCACTTTTGTTAGGGATCTTCATGAAACAGTACGTAAAAAATTGAGAAGAAGATGGAGCAATATGCACGACACGCCAACAAAGGGAAAAAGGCCATGGTATTTGAACCAGGAGATTGGGTTTGGATACATCTAAGGAAGGATAGGTTTCCTTCCCAAAGGAAATCTAAACTCCAACCTAGGGGTGATGGACCTTTCAAGGTCCTTGAGAGGATTAATGACAGTGTCTACAAGATTGACTTGCCAAGTGAGTATGGGGTGAGTTCTGGTTTTAATGTCGTTGATCTTTCTTCTTGTGATATAGGTGTTTTGAATGCAAATCTGAGGACGAATTCTTTTCAAGAAGGAAGGAATGATGGAGGACTATCCAAGGAGCATGAAGTCCTATAAGCACTCCATGAATTCAAGGGTCCAATGACAAGGTCCAAAGTCAAGCTTCTTCAAGAAGAGATGACCAAGAGAATCATGGCTAGACTATTTCACAAAGGCAAGGATGAAGGAAGACACAAGGAGCTGAATTGAAGCACCTTGAAGATTATTGGAGAGCTCGCTTAGCGCGCGTGGCTTGCTTAGCACACGTGGCTCGCTTAGCGCAATGCCTTAGGCCGCTTAGCGTGCAAGTCACGCTTAGCGCATTTCCTTGGCAAAGAATTTTTTAGGATTAGCACGTGTGGCTCGCATGTCGCACTTTGTGCAATTCCTTGGTAGAGAGTTTTTTGGGCTTAGCGCGCAACCTTTGCAAGGACTTTTGTAATTTTTTTTTAATTTTGCGAGAACTTTTGTAATAGGCTTAATTGTTACCAAAAATAGGCTTAAACTGTGCACTTTAGGTGATTCTTAGAAGTCTAACTCTATAAGAACTCAAGTATTTTCTATTTTTGGACAACTTTGATAAATGAAATTAAGCATTTGCTTGCATTGAGAGTTTATCCTTTTCTTGGTTCTTGACTGAACTCAAATCGATTCTTATCAAGGAAGCTTTCCTTTGTGGCAAATCCTCCTCCGACTTATCGCTCATTTACAGATCGTGGCGTCGTTCATCGTCATCTTGTAAATCTTCACAATTTTTCTGTTTAAGTTTTCAAACAACAATTCATGAAGTCTTGAATTTTGCATCCGGAAACGATCTAACCCAAGCATTCTTGTCTTGGTGGTCATAAAAAAGATACCAAAAGTACCAATGTTTGCTACAAAAAGTTCCCATATAGTCTCCCCAGCAGCCCCAGGCAACGGTTACAGAGTATTTACGAAAATAAGTTAGATAAATAAAAAGTGACCGAGTTGGGCAACATTATATATCAGAAGCCTATCACACCAATATGATCCCCTACTTGATAGCATTTTCTAACCCACCTTGCAATTACAAACGTAAATTCCAAGGTTTTAGATATTGGCCGCATTCACATTGTGATTTCGTCACGTTTGTTGATACTTTGATAAATCATAGACAAATGTGTCCAATGGGTCACAACTGTGGTAACAGACACTTATAAAACCTTACGGCCACAGACCATTTCTTATAACCGTGATAAATTCCATAGTGGTGTTTTCAAAACAAGAACCCACATATGAATGGCTTAGGCTAGAAACCCGATATACTTCCCACCCCTACATAAAGAGTATAATGCCTCTAATGATGAAAGTAGACCACGACCCCCTGCATTGTTGCACTACTTGCTGAATTCCCATCCTTGAAGCTCTATCTTCTTTTATGACAACATGTAGCACATGGGCACGCCAAACCACTCCCATGATATTATGTGAAATATCCCATCCCAACCAGCCTTGTAGACAAGCCGCAAGATTAGAAGACCACTGAACAAAGGAGAAATTAAAGGCTAAATGGAAGTTATCAAGCCAAGACCACATGCTATATGGTTCTTGAATTCAAAAATTTGCATAGGAAATAGTTAAAAGAAGATTTGTGTTGTTTTCACTAATTCTGAAAGTAGGAAACAAAATGAAAATTGAAAAGACGACAACATATTGACATTTTTTGTAATTCTCAATAAAAACAGGAAATGAAAACAGACAAAGTTTTCTTAAACCAAACAGGCCTTAATGTAACACTAAAGCAGTCAATGCTTTGTGGAAGATGAAGTTAGGGAAGGCAAACTACAATGAGGAATAGTATAGTGTAAGCTTTGACCACAAACTAACATGACTTTGAAATGTATCAATATTTCAACAGGCCACTTGTATGTGAAGTGTGATGTCTATGGATTTTGGTGTAGTGCTACTTGAAATACTGACTTGCATTAAGGCACGTGACAAACATTGGGGATTAGGGATAAGTCTCCTGGTTAAATGTATCAAGCTTCATCTTTATTCCATATAAAAGTTGAAAACCATAATGAGTGCTAGGATAGAGGGTCAATATTCATTCAAGGTAGCATGTAATGCAGCAAAACTTATTCGAAAACCAGCAAAACAACCTTCTATGAAAGATGTAGTCGAGGCACTGGAAGCCATTGAAGTTATTTAAAACAAATGGTCAAGTAGAAGCAGCCAACCGAGTTATCCTTCGAGCCTTACGGACCAAACTTGACAAGTCCAAAGGCCTCTAGAAGGAAGAACTCTCTAACATATTGTGGGCTTACCATTGCTCACCACAATTAACCACTCATGAGACTCCCTTTTGACTTACTTAGGGAACTTTGACGCCATGATTCCCATCGAACTTGGAGAACCATCGACAAGAAGGCTGCAATTTCAAGAACAACACAATGAAGAAAACATGAAGGTTGAGCTAGAAACCTTGGAAGAAATCCAAGACATGGCCAGAATCAGAGAAGAAGCTACTAAATGTCAAATGACATGAAGATACAATACTAAGGTTCAACCACGAACCTTTCAGCTAGACGACCTAGTCTGTCGTGTTCGGGGTGAAGCCAGAAAAGATCCCTGCACAGGCAAGCTTGGACCCAACTAGGAAGGCCCATTCAGGATTTTCACCAACCTAGACAACGGCGCCTACAAGCTACAGGAACTAAGTGGTAAAGACATTCCAAGAATGTGGAATGCTACCCACCTGAAGTTCTACTACAGCTGAAGAATTGAAGGCCAGAATGCGTACTCTTTTTCCTACTCAAGTTTTTTTTTCCTTATAAAAGAACAAGGTTTTGGATTGAGAGGTTTTAACGAGGCTCATTCGAAGACTAACAAAATGGAATATGTACTTTAATTTACACATTAATAAAACATATTTCTCTTTCTAAATTACATGTACCTGTGTCAACCTTGAAGGAACATAATCATGTTCAAGAACTAGTGCCTGGCTACTCTTCAAGGTCTAACCTTGACAAAATCCTGGGTCGATTCCTGGTTCATTAAGGTTCTAAGGTTGGCTTTCGACAACATCCTTAGTCAACCTCCCAGATCCTTAAAAGTTTGGAGCCAGTCTTTTACAACATTCTCGGTCGGACCTCACAGGTCTTTAAAAGTCCATAGTCAGCCTTTGACAGCGCTCTTGGTTAGACCTCACAAGTCCTTAAAAGTATAGAGTTAGCCTTTTACGGTGCTCTCGGTCAGACATCACAGGTCTTTAAAAGTCCAGAGACAGCCTTTGACAGCTCTCTCGATCAGACCTTGCAGGTCTTTAAACATCCAGGGCTAGCTTTCGGTAGCACCCTCGGTGGACCTCACAGGTTCTTAAAAGTGTACCTCCAACAAAACCCAAGACCAACTCTTGGTACAAAACCCAGGACCAACTCCTGGTAAAACTCCAAAATCCAGGACAGACGCGTCACTGGTCGAGTTCCAACAGTTCACAAAATCCAAGACCAACTTTTGGTAACTTACAAGCTTCAATAAAACCCAAGGTTCACCCTTGGCGAACTTCTTCATCACTAAGTTTTCCTTGGCGGAAACTCAAGGTATACAAGATCTACCCTTGACATATTTCATTATTCCTAAACTTTATCTATGCAGGAGCACAAGTCCCTAGGAATACAAAACCCAAGGTCCACTCTTGGTATGCTAAGACCAAGATCCATCCTTGGCATACTAAACCCAAGACAAGCTCTTGGTACGATAACATACTCAGAGCCCCGACATGCAGGGCCACCCTGGACACTTCAAAACCCAAGATTTGCTCTTGGTACACATGTGTATTCGGAACCTCGACAAGCAAGGCTAAAGACTTACCATTTGCAAAAGAAAGAGTCCAACATTGGTCCCAGGATCATCCTTGACGTGCAAAACCCAAGCTACACTCTAGGTACTTCAACTGCTTGGAAACTTCAACAAGCAAAGTTCAGGGACCAAACCAATCATCCTCGAACAAACAAATCAAACAAGACATTATCAAGATACAATATCTTACTTTTGATGAAGGACGCCATTCATAAATAGAAGACAAGAATATAGATGATTGAGATTGAAGACAAAAAAGGAAGAGTTGGCAGCCTAAGCATTGGCTCCATCGCTGGCACCCTCCTCAGCAGATCCAATTTCTTCTTCGTCAACTAGGGCTCCCTCCTTTACATCCTTGAAGGGGTCAAACAGACCCAAGTCAAGGTCTTTTGCAAAGAGGCCAGCCTGCCTGACAGCCTTGAAAAAGCCCTTCTCGTGTTGCTCCACTGCTTCCCTCTTGTAGATGGCCAACTCATCATCGAGTTCCTTGCTGACCGCCATCTCAGTCGCAAGTCCAAGCTCAGCTTCCTTTAGCCTCGCCTCCAAGTCCTCTACCTTTTTTGCAAGCTCCTCCTTCTTGGCAGCGATCTTGCCAGCCTTGGTAGCCAGGTCCTTATTCTCTTTCAGCAAAGCCTTGCCCCGGGTGACTAACTCATCATTGTCAACCCGGGTGCGCAACAACTTGGCCAAAGCACCACTGACCTTAGCAGAAAATTGATGGTGGGACCTAACCACCTCGGCAAGTGCCAACACGGTGCTGTTCAGCTTGGTGTGCTCCACCTGCCAGACATTGCAAATAGTAGACTTTAGTCTGGGTAGCTCTTTTTCCAGGGAAGCTATCTTACTTACAGCTTCCTGGTGGACTTGTCAATTTTCTTCCAAGATAGCCAAACTCCTCTTAAGAAAGATCTTGGTAGAATCCATAGAGCGTGGGATCCCTACAAACCTTATCAGGTTCTTGTCAAAAAGGGTCGGAGCTCTCCGTTCAGTGCATGCCCTATATTCCACAACGAGTCAATCTCCCTCGGGACATGCACGAACTCGACGGAGGAGACAGGGCGAGATGAAGATGAAGGCACGACAAGAGGTGGTGGCATAATTGAAGTAGCAGGAGGAGGCAAAGGAATAGTAACAGTAGCGGTGGTTGGAGCCGGAATGACAGGAGGCAGAGCCGGTGCAGCAGTAGCAGTCACCTCCACTAGGACTAGAGCCCAAACAATGGGTGATGGGACAGTGGAGATGGGAGCAGCAACAATGGAAATCATGGGGGCAGCATCCCAGACGGGGGGCGAAGAGGTTGAAGCATGAGGAAGTAGCCCAACGACTTGCCTCATGGCACGCAAACCACGAGAGGTCCTCTTAGCTAAAACAAAAGGGGATGTACTGGGAAAGGCAGCAGCAACATCAGCAGGACCAACCCTATCAGTGGGTCGACCCTCTTCTCCAGATGGAGGTTGGACAAGGGTAGGTGCCACAGCACAATCGGCACCTATAGGCTTCACCAACGGCCTCCAAGGGAAATTCCCCATTATACCTTCAAAGTACAAGTCACAAGTGTCAAGCCAGGTCAAAACATACATACAAGAGATAAAGAAGACAGGGGAGGAATAAGGCAATAGAGTTACCGTCCAGTGCAACAAAAGGGTTATTTGTCGAGGACAATGACAGGATGGCTTGCACATCCAAGGAAGCTGGTAATTGCTCCAGGATCACTCTGTCCACCCTCTCCACTAGGGTCAGCAAGTACTCATCAAATGACTTGAACCTGGTGGGATCAGCTTCCCAGTAGAATGGAAAGCGAGGCTCCCTATCCGGGTTAATCATCAACGATAGGCCATCTGTCACTACACCAGTATCACAAACCTTGAAGAAATGGTCCTTGAAGCGACGGAAGGCATTGGTGTCAACCTTAAATAGTTTCTTGGAAACACTATGCAAGGAGACCCAAGTGACCTTACCCGCCAACTTCATTTGGAAGAAAAATAAAAAAATCGACAGGCTTAGACGAATGTTGAAAAACGAACAAAGAATCTCGAACGCCCTCACCACTGCCCAACTATTGGGGTGATGTTAGGAGGGTGCCATGTTCAAGAAATCCAGTATGGCACACTAGAAAGGGAAAAAGGAATAAGGAGTCCTAGCACCTCGAAAAGGCACCAGTACATGAAGAAGAAGGGCGGAGCGCCTGCGCTACCCTCAAACATAGGAAGTCATCACTCTCACAAGCTTCGACAATGACCTTGCGGGAGTCTTCAAGTGCCATCAACGGCAGTTGATAGCACATGACGTTCACATACACCGAAGAGGTTAGAGAAGACCTATATTTAAAGACATCTTCCTTCACCCAATCATAGCCAAACACGGCTGAGTGAGGGATGGTGACCCAACATTGCGGCTGTGACGCATGCGAAGAGAGGCCTTAGCATTTCCAGGGCCACTCCTTTTCACACCCCCAGAAGCATATGGAGGGGGAAGGATTGTAAGCGACTGAGGCTCACTGGCAAGATGGGCGACAACAGGCCTTGCTTGGGTGAAGGCGAGAAGCGCCCTCACCAGCCCAACTAGAGTCATCCTTCCTCTCTGAAGAGGAAGACTCATCATCAGAGATTTCACAGGGGATTTCCTTCTCTGAGGAATCACCCACAGAAATCACCTCACTCATGAAGGGTTGCTCGATCGAGGCCCTAGAATCACTACCTCCCAAACCCAGAGCGGAATAAGAAATGGGAGAGACAGACATTTTTAGATGGAAGAAATAGTACCTTGAATAAAAGCAAAGGAAGCAAGAAAGCAAGAAAGTTTGAAGAAAGATTAAGAAGGCAAGGAGGCAAGGAAGCAGGTATGGCAGTGATGGAAGTGTCAAACATCCCTTCCATTTAAATGGAGGTGTGACTGTGTAGTTACTGGCGGGATTTGAAATAATCCCTTAGAAACCTGTGCCACGAGCTGACTCCACTCACCCACTATCTAACGTCTCTAGTACGTGCCCACTCCTTGAGTGGAGTGACACGTATGCACAAGTACGGGGCATGGGCGGCACACCTCAACGGTCAGATATTGGCAGAAGTTTCAACCTTGACACTTCACTTGCCCGACATGTCGGACCTTATCTACAAATGCATTCTTCCTAGGACAGCTTAACAGAAACAACCCGGATAGTACACGTCTAGGTTAGGGGGCTTGACATAGCTCCACACTTATACTTCACAAAGTCATCTACATTGACATTGGACATTACTCGTCCACCCTCAGGGGACTCCTTGAGCTCACCATTTTTATTACTCATCAAGAACACCAACCTTGACACTGGAAACTCTTCATTAACACTTATTCATCCTCTTTCGCCCGCAAGCTGGCTCAAAGGCTAGAGGGCTTATGTATTGTACAAATTGGTTAAATTGCACGTGGCCATTATTGTGGGGTCATTGTACACGTGTCCACCCTCCATGTCAACCCTGCTATATTTACAGCGCACATCTCGGCTCTCCGTGTCCTCCTTATTACAGTAATCGTGCACGTGTCCACCCTACTTCAGGAGTGTAGATGTCCACCTTCATTAGCCGGGTCTCCCTGGCCAATAATCTATTTGTTATGTCTGATTATTCAAATTAGTGCAACCACCTTATCTCCTAGTATATCTCCAATTATTTACAAGTTGTTACTTATCTACAAGTAACAACATATCTACAAGGTACACATTATCTCTTATTCAAATTACATAACTGCCTGTTGTTATCTGTTTATATTGTCAATAGACTAATTAAAAAACAAACGCCCAAGGCCCACACTCCACGCTATAGAGACACTCACTTGGAAACTCTCCATTCTCTTACTCAGTTATACTTCTATAATTGATGTACTTACTTCAGGATCTGGAACCCACCTGGACCACTTCCAGCATAGTACGTGGCATTTTGAGAATTTGGTAAGAACAATATGAGAACTTAGACTTTTTTTAATTTTCAACAATGAAAAATTGATCAAGTCAGGTATATCATGTATAATTAAGACTGATGATACATGAATACAATTATATGCATATACTTGATATATATATATATATAAGAGGTTGATATCCGCTACTTTTTTCTTTCTATTAAGATTATGTTTAGCTATTGTACTAAAAAAAGCTAATGCTATCTTTCCTTGTATCAACATGAAACTGTACGTGAGCATATCTCTTATTTCAAAACACAATACACTATGCCTTAATGCTTAAGCTATCTTGTTTATTGCTTCAATATCTTTTTTGCATGCCAGTTGATGTAGTAGGTAAATCTACATAGTTGGCTTTGTTAACTTGAAGGATGAAACAGCCGAAGCTTTCTCGATATGCCTTATAGCTTATGTGATAATCTTATTCTTTTTTTTTTGTGGAGGCATCATCTTATAAGAGCAAACAAAGCAAGGAGAGAAGTTAGATGAGTCAATCAAATCCAACTCAACTTGCGTTTATCCTGAAAAAAGGGATTGTTGGACCCGTTTTAAAATAGGATTGAAAATTTCAATCTAACCCAACTTGTCATGAATTACAGGTTGGATTGACTCACCAAAACTTTTTAAAAAGTTAAAAAAAACTAAATAAAAATAGATAACTCATAAGATGACTTACCAAATAGATAAGTATAAACAATTTTAAACACAATGGTTTAATTATAAGAATAATCCCATTTTTTATAAAAGAATATTATCATGATGAATTAGAAGATGATACCTCATACGTCCAGTTAAAAAAATGTAGAATAAAGTAATAAAATAATATGAAATTCATAAACGATATTAGACAAATTCGAATGTATCAACAACGATTGATACAAGTGGTAACGTCTTGTATCTTTTAACTAAGTGGTCAAAGATTCAAATTCTAACTAATAATTGGATATGGAATAAATTGTGTTAGGTGGATGTTGCACACTCGGCAAATGTATCGATCGTTCCAAGTAATAAATTGATAAGTAGAGTATCGTATCCATAGGGATTGAGTCACCAAATTTATCACAACTATTATCTTTTAAATTGGATGAAGAAAAGTTAATAAGATTGAGTTGGAATATGTTGACTTGATGAAAACTAAAGAATAAAACTAAAACTTAATAAGACTTTAAACAAAACGTTATTTGGATTTAGAGAAAATATGAGAGAGAATTGCAGTCAAGACACACACACTATCTTGATCCCACCTTTTCTAATTAGATTGATTACCACATTCAATTATACTAATTATTCAGATAATGCCTCTTTACATGAACCCTAGTTAAAGATTAATTTCTTAGTAACTTTAACCCTTTAACCCAAGTAAGAACCCTAATTCCTTAGTGATTCCTCTTTAATCAAGCATTAAGTGAGAAGCATCAATTCATCTGCAATTATACATCCTTATCCCTAAGTAATATATCAATTGTTATTCCACCTTTGTTCGAAATCAAAGCTCCAATATTCCTATTGTGAACCCTAACTCTCAGAACTTTATCAAAGTGATCAATTTCAATAAAGATATATAAATCATTCAACACAAAGTGAAACAAAATACTTTAGCATAAAAGAATAATAGAATTCAATCCGACATCCAAGGAGTTCACATTAGGTTGTGGCCTTGACTACAAAGAAGATTTAGCCAAGCCTATTCATGCTTGGCTTCAATAATATGAGATATAGTTTAACTAGATTAAGAAAAGAAAAGAAGAAGAAGAAACAGTAAACCCCTTCAATCTTGATCCTCAATGTTCTTGACTTGGCTTCCTTTAATCTCTTTCAGTGTAAACCCTCTCTAACTCTGTTGTTTCTCACTGGGTATATCTTTTTAGTCTTTCAGCCTTTATTTATAATTAGGTCATCAAATCTATCCAAAACCTCTCAAACTCGTGCAACAGAAAGCTGTAAAATGTGTCGCTGGCGCTAATGGCGCCACATCTCACGCCAATCGCGTGAGATGACAGTGAAAATTACTCAAATTTTAGTTCTTGACGCGGATGGCGCGAGACTTGGCGCGGATAGCGCGAGTTGGCAGTGAAGATTGCACTGCCTTTTTATCTGTGGGGCGAGTAGCGTGATTAATGGCGCGACCAGCGTGAGATGGCAGTGAATTTCTCCTATTGAAGGTCTTTGGTGCGAATGGCGCCAGTCTTGGTGCAGATAACGCGAGATTCCAGAAAAACCTTGGCTTCTTGATCTTGCCTTCTTTTCTTCTTTTCTTGGTTCCTAATATCAAAAATGCATGGAATAAGTGATAAAGATAAAATAATGAAAACTTCCACCTATACTAATATTAATTGATAGTTTATGATTGATTTCTTGATTCTTTTAGCTTAAAAACTACTATATGCTAGCAGCATATCAGTGGATATATAACATATGACAAGATTAGGTGTTGAGATAGGTTCTTGACCCTCAACTCTTTGAAGCTTTCATCGCCTTCATCCGAAAGGTTGAATGTCCAACTAGTTTCAAGGATCTTCGTCCTATTAGTCTATAAAACATTGTCTACAAAATCATTACCAAAGTGATGGTTAATAGACATAGACCTCTTCTAAATGATGTCATAGGCCCACTTCGGTGTAGGTGTTTGTTGGGGAGGCTAGAGCACTACAAGGCTATTCATCTGCATTGAGGATTGCACATATGATTGGGTACAGGACTGGATTTTCAAAGGGAATGGGATTAGAGGCCACTTTGTTGTTTTCTGTTGCTATGCTCTTTTGCTTTGGTATGGAGGCTACTTGGTTCGGCACCACTACACCAATGGAGGACTTGCCATTGCCACCATGTTTTCTGTTATGATTGGTGAATTGTAAGTACTGGGTGTGCTCACTTACATGACAAGTATTTCTAATTATATATGTGGTAAGTGTTTTATTTTTATGTTTCTAGCATTAGGGTCCAGTAAACGAAGACGGTTATTATAAAAAAATCGTATTTGTATCATAAAAAACGAGGCCGGTTATTTACAAAACCGTCGTTGTTTTGCCTTACATTGCCACCTCATTAATGAACTCCGTGAAAACAACGTCGTTACCACATTTCAAAGAAGGTTATTAAAATAACCGTCTTTGAACATGAATCTAATATTACGAATTTGCCACCGTACACGATACGACGACGATTGTCGTATAATTGACTTAAATCAGGTGACGTAGAAGCTAATAATTGTAGTAGTGTACTGAGCAAACCAACTCCAAAGAAAATATCTGGTCTAGTCGCAGTCAAATACCTCAAACTTCCAATCATACTTTTGTGTTGAGTTGCATCCACCATTTTTCTGTCACTTTTCTTTGTCAACATCAACTTCTCTTGAACCGGTGTGGAAATTGGTTTTGAATTTTTCATCTTGAATTTCTTTAGAATATCACCAGCATACTTCTTCTGGGAGATAAAAATTCCATCATCTTACTGAATGACCTCAATGCCAAGAAAATAGGACATTAGGCCTAAATTTGTCATCTCAAAAAAACTTATCATAGCTTCCGTGAGTTTTGGAATCATCATTGAATTGTTGCTAGTGAAGATTAGATCATCAACATAAAGACACAGAATGAGAAAATCTATAGGATCAACAAATTTGACATATAACGTGTGTTCATAAGCACATCTCTCGAAACCATGTTGCACAAAATAAGAATCAAATTTCTTATACCATGCTCTTAGTGTTTGCTTCAACCCATACAAAGTTTTCTTCAATGTGTAGACTTTATCATCTTTTCCTCTAACATCATATCATGCAAGCTCCTCAACAAATTCTTTTTTTTCCAAAATATCGTTCAGGAAAGAAAATTTAACATCCATTTGATATCTCTTCCTATTATTTTTTGTTCCAAACACTACTAGAAATAATACTTTTAACATCATTACTTTAACATCATCAGTTTTTGACAAAATTGATGTTAACAAAAGAGCGGTGACATTTTTGTAAATAAATTGATTTTGTTAACATCGATTTTTAGAAATATTGATGTTAACATCGTCACGGTGGGACCGCGATAAAACTTACCATGCGGCGTTGCATTCTCTATCAACCCATCAATGGTCAATACACGGTCTAGTCTCAGACGCAGTAGTCCCATCGAAACTTCCAACCCTCCTCAAACAACCATGACCAATACAGACACCCTCCAACAACTCCAAAATCGCATTGCGGAGATGGAGCGACGTCACGAGGAGGAACTCTGAAGGTTGAAAGCTAACCATGATCAGCTGGAGGCTAGAGTGAGACACCCCCAAGGTGACGAGCACTTGAACAAACAACAAACAAGCATACTCAAGGGGAATCACACCCTTGGCACACCATCAACCCTCATGCGCACAGTCCAGAAGGGCGGACTACAAGTCGACATCCCTTTGTCGACCGTATCATGGAGTCGACCTACCCCTAGGTTGGAAATCACTCAACCTAGAGCAATACGACGACACCACTGACCCAGATGAATATCAGGACACCTTTCTCGCCCAGGCAATCCTCTACACCAATGATGATGCAGTTTTGTGTTGTGTCTTCCCTACATCTCTCAAAGGAGCATCTTATGCAGCTCCATAACCTCCTTCTTGTAAATGAGCAGCTTCTCTTCAAGCTCTCTGCGGACCTCCTTTTCCTCTGACGCCCTGAGCTTGGACACCTACAGCCTGGACTCTAACTCCTTCAACCGGGCCTCAAGGTCAACGACACTCTCAACCTTGCAATCCATGTCCTTCTTCTCCCTCAGCAAGTCCCTACATCAACCAGCCAATTCATCACCATCCATCCTTGTTCACAATAGCTTGGCCAAGGCATCGCCAACCCTGGCAAACAACTGGTGGTTTGACTTAACCGCCTCAACAAAGGCGATAGTGATGTTATCCACCTTAGGATGTTCCACCCTCCAAACAGTTAGAGCAGTGGCCCTCCATTTGGGGACCTCGACCTCTAAGGATGCCTTTTTTCTCATGGCCTCTTGGTGCCTTTGCCCATTTTCCTCCATAATGGCCCGACTTCTTTGGAGGAAAACCTTCGCAGACTCAATGGCATTATGAACCCCAGTTAACTAAATGAGATTTTTATCAAAAGATGATACAAAGCCCACCAGGGTTTTCTGTTATGGCTTATAGCCCATTGTTAGACTATTGGCAAGCGTACCAATGTCATCTCGGGTTACAAAATTTATAAGAGATCATCTTCGTAGGGACTTGAACTAATCAGTTTTCCAAATAATACAAAGCAGATGATAAATTTAAAAACATGACATAAAATTCAAAAGTAATTAAGACATAAAATTCAAATAATACAAATTTAAGACAAAGTTTAGAAACATTGGGTTGCCTCCCAGGAGCACTTCTTTAACGTCTTTCTGGCTGGACGCCTTTGTTATGGCTCTAGCTTCCAACAATTGGACAATAGTGGTGAGCCAATGGTTTCTATGTTTTCCTTCAAACTTTTCATCAGTTTCTTTTCTTCTTTAGAAAGACTTGAATTACTGATAACTAGTTTCTTTGAATCACCTGCAAGAAAAACATAATTAAAATGTGGAGGTACTTCCTTCACCTCCATTTTTTATTCTTGATTCTTCTTTTCCTCTGACAAATCTTCAAAGAGAGTTTGATGGTAAGGAATTTTCTTGAAAGCATCTAACTGTTGGAGATAATTTGAACTCTCTTTTTCTTCACATTCACTCATCTCCTCAAATGCTTCGGTCAATGTTTTCTCTGAACAATCTTTTCTTTGAATTAACCTCTTGGAATAAAAAATTACTTCATCCAAGACATTCACTCTAAAACACTCCCTTGGTTCCTTTGGGTTAACCTGTGTGTTTGCTGAAAAAAGGTCCACTTCTATGCTCAGACAGTTGTTTTGCAAGTTGTCCAACATCAACTTCAAGATTTTTAATGGAAGTCTCAGTGTTATTTTGATTTATGATAGACATTTGCATAAACTGAGTTAGAGTGTCTTCCATTTTTGAAATTCTATCAGGCTGAGCTTGTTGTTGTTGTTGTTGTTGTAGTGGACCCTTATTTGAAGAATCTGCATAAGAGTTGTTAGAGGGACCTGCAAGAGAAGAGTTAGTGGGACTATAATATGCAATATAATTTTGCTGCCTCCAACCATAAGGCAGATTTGAACCTGGACCACCTCTATAGCCTTGGAAATTTCTTTGAAAGTTTTGTTGAGGTCTTCCTTGATTATGCAAATAATGGGCCTCATCTTCCTATTGGCATTCACTAGGTGCTGGACAGTGGCCATTTTGATGGTCACCACCACAGAAATCACATCTTAGAACTTATTGACTTGATGAGCCGTGTGCACTTTCTGTGATTCTCCTTGTTGACATTGTTAAGGAAGTTGGCCTATCTGTTTTGTTAAGGCCTCTATTTGTTGAGTCAAGAGTTTATTCTGAGCTAGAATTGCATCTTGAGTATCTAGCTCCATTATGCCGTTCCTTTGAGCTGAAGATCATTCATGTTAAGAATGGTAATCACTGGCTGCTATGGAGTCAATTATTACAATTGCTTCCTCCGGACTTTTTGACATCATAGTACCTCTAGCTGAGGCATCAAGAATCATCTTTGTCTGAGGTCTCAAACCATTGTAGAAAACATGTAGTTGTGCAACATCATTAAAATTATGGTTTGGTGATGGACTCCTGAACTGAATCAAGTCATGTTTGCCTCGATCTTCCTCGCAATGGAATCAATTCTTCAATTTAAATAAAAACAGAGTATGAAATGCTCTGTTTAAGGATAGCTTTTTAGGTTTTTGTGATTTAAGAATTGGAACAATGGAAAAAGATTAGAAGTGGATTTGGATTGACACCATGGAATAGGAATTTCAATAAGTCTTGCAAGAATCACCACAATAGCTCAGAAGCTATTAATAAGAAACAAGAAGTTTTTCACTAAGAACAAGGAAGAATAACTATCAACCTCTCACACACAAAGTGCAATCTAATTTCATTCCATCAAAAGTTCTTACAATCTGTTGTGATGTGGTTTATATAAACCACGAAACTACAAGCTAAATGAAATGTAAATGCATCCTAAATGAAATCCAAATGTAGCTTCCAAGACAAGCTTCGAAAAACATCTTTTAAAAACTAAAAATAGCGCTTCTGCAGAAAGAACGACTTTAATCGATTATTTCGTAATGGTAATCGATTATTTTGAATCAAATAATCGATTACTAGATCTTGGTAATCAATTATTTGTTCATATCAGACCTGGAAGCTAATTCATGAACAAAGTAATCGATTATTTCACCAAATAATCGATTATCATAGGAACTCCCACTTCCATGTAATCGATTACAAGACGGAATAATCAATTATCACAGGAACTCCCACTTCCATGTAATCGATTACAAGATGGAATAATCGATTACAACAGAGCTATTTACAAATCTAACATTTATACAAAGTATTTAATCGATTACAGGCTACTCGTAATCGATTACAACAGATAAGCTCAATATTGTGTAGCCTTCTTCATGATTTTCCAAGAGATATAAGCTGGATTGTATATGATCTTGGAGTGTTTGAGCCCTAGCCCTTGTCATTGGCCCTTTAATCACCAAAGGAAGTGTTTCCATGTGTAATTCCAAGTCTTCCTTCACTTGCCTTGGTTTTAGGATTGTATCATCTGGGCACCTCCGCAGAAACTTGTTAGACTATTGGCAAGCGTACCAATGTCGATTGCAGGTTAGAAAATTTATAAAAGATCATCTCCACACTTGAGCTACTCAATTTTTCCAAATAGAAGTAACAGTTTAATAGTTATACACAAAAAGTTGATCAGAATACCATGGGTTTATGGAAATAACAGAATTACAGAATTAACGAAAATACGGAAATAACGGTTTTAGTATGTCGAAATTACAAAAATTATGAAAACAATTTAAACGAATTTAATTAATTCAAGAAAAGTGTAGGATTAGATTTCATCATTCATACCCTCAGTATCCAATTAAAATTAACACATATGAATCATTTTCTAACATTACTGATGCATACATTAATTCACCTTGAATCGATCCCTCGCATTCGAGAATCCTAAGGATATGTACCGAATATTGATCCCTCGCATATGAAGTAAATAACCCAGCATTACAATCATAATATCGTGCTATTTGCAATCAAAATGTTATGCTCTATTCCTAGCAATGTAATGTAAAGAGTAAAATCATTTAGTTCACATTCTAAGAGCACTTTCCAGTCAAACTTAGAATCCAATTTCATGAAACTAGTGATCAAGTAGAATCAAGCATTATGAACAAAATGAAATCATCAATAATGAGTATAAAAGATTCATACATATATCAAATATCAAAAGAGATACATAAGGGTACGAAGATTACATCCAATCCTTTGGAGAAATTAGCTGATCATTGTGTAGAGCACAAGATCAACAAAAGACATGACGAAGGAAACGAATCATATAACGACTTCATTTAATTTCCTTATTTTAATCTATTACGTTGATTCCGTTTTTATCGATTACATTTTTAGTTGACGGAAAAATAAAATTTTCTATGTGATTCGGTTATGTAAAAGAATATTCTAAACGATTTGCTACGTTGGAACGATTTAACATAATACGTAGTCTAGTTAATTTAAGCATAGTTAAGTAAAATAGTCCGTATATAGTCATCCATAATAAAATACAGACCACTATCAAGTAGTACCCTATGAATTACATAACTCTCAAAAGCAGCCACAGCAAATGATATCACCCATACATCAAGTCAAAACACAGCATAAAACTCATCAAGCTTCTCCATGTCTCAGCTAATCACTGTTCCTCTGCTCGTCCAAATTAATTGGGGTCATCATAGGTGTCAAACCACAGACACAACTCGGGTAAGTATTTAATAAACATGATTAGATAATCGACAGAAATTAAAATAACATCACCGATAATTAAAGAATAAATCATCATTTACAAACAGAAACAGATACATGGACATGATGCATGATTTTTTTATTAAATGATGCATGACTAAGATCTCAGAGGCCTAATTAAGGGTACCAGAAGTTAGAATAGTTTCACCTACTCCAGTGAAATAGTCTCACCCACTCCAGTGAGACCTCCCTCCACTCCGAGGGGAAAAAGGGTACCATATAGTTCCACCCACTCCAGTGGAATCTCCCTCCACTCCGAGGGGAAATGCAAAAATGAATGTAATGATTTTCTTTTATTTTTTCAGTTACCCTTTGAAAATTCTTTCATTCAAATTCTCTTGATTTTGGCACCATCACTTCATCATAATTAATTTCATATGGGAACCAGCTACTAGACGGTTCGATTAGTCTTTCGCCCCTATACCCAAGTCAGACGAACGATTTGCACGTCAGTATCGCTGCGGGCCTCCACCAGAGTTTCCTCTGGCTTCGCCCCGCTCAGGCATAGTTCACCATCTTTCGGGTCCCGACAGGTATGCTCTCACTCGAACCCTTCACAGAAGATCAGGGTCGGTCGG
>PYAF01005708.1:205948-236510 GCA_007407185.1 Glycine tomentella
ATTTAGTTAGAAACTAATTTAGGTTGTGGTAACATTCAATAAGTTGTCATCCAATTTCTTTCAATGGTTTTATCTAATTTTCTATTGGTCCAATTGGTTTTTAATTAGTAAAATGTTTAGACTACTTACTTAAAGAATCTATTCCTTCAATAATTAAGAAAAATTCCCTAGACTGTACCTTTCCTTTTTCTGTGTTTTTGTAAAACTCAGATTAGTCTGTATTTCATTCTTTTTAAGTTACCTTTCAAAATTTCTAAAAATTCTATTTCATAGTTTTCTTTATTAAAAATGTCACTAATTTTCTATTTAGGAGCATACTAGACTTTTGTCGGCTTCCATAACCTTACTGAGGTTTTCTGGCTTTATCTGAGCTAAAAGGATATTTTGGTCATTTGGGTAAATGTTCAGGGGCATTTTAGTCTTTTACCCTAGAGACCTAACTGTCATTTGTGAAATTGTTCAAGGACATTTTGGTTATTTTCAAAATTTTCTAAGGGCATTTATGTCATTTATTTTAGAAATGCAGATTTATCAGAAAATGCACACATATATAGAAATCTGAGGGTGTTACAAATCACGATCCTTTCTGGCAGAGTTTCCTCTCCTTTTATCTCTTCTCTCCCCCTCATTTGCATGGTTTTATACAATTTTGGTCCAAGAGGTGTTAGACCAACTTGTCCAAGCGAGTTGGTTTCTTATTGTTGAAGGAAGGTAGCTCGCCCAAGAGAGTTGTTGCTTAATGGAGAAGTAATTTCATTATCCCAAGCGAGCTAATTGCTAGCCTGGGCAAATTTCACTTCAGGATTTTTGTAAATTTGACCTTTTTGCCCTTTCATCTTGTCTTAGTTGTTGGATGCAACGAATACTTATCGAAACATCAAAATTGAATGGATGAATCTTCCAAATTTAAACAAAATTTATAAATATACAAAATATAAAACATCTAGAATTAGGGGAAGTTTATAAGAGAATTACTAAAATCAAAAGATAAGAGCTAATATTATAATCCCGAAAATAACTAAAATATGGCATTTATCACCCATACCCCACAATGAATCAAAATCACACGAAGTATAGATGTCACCAAGAAAGACACTAGGGCTAGAAAAGGAGGAGGGCAGTGTCGACGCCAGCACAACAGAGGGAGGAACTGACAGAGCTAAAGAAGAAGGAGGCGGCATCTCAGGAGCACTAGTGACCGCCACATCGATGCTCAAAAAGGGCATAGCTGTGGTGGATAGAGGAGTCACGACAAGGCTAGTCGAAGAGGCCAATATAGTGGTCACAACAACAGGGGAAGTAAAAACCCCTAGGCAGGTGAGGAAGGAGGAGTTGGAGAAGCAGGAGCAACGATAATAGCAGGAGCAACAACAGTAGCCTGGACAACCGACGATGCCACAGGCATACCTTGCGAAACAGTAAGGCCACCCGAACCAGGAAGTAGCCCAACAGCCTGCCTCATCGCACAAAAGTTCAGAGGGGCCCTTGACTTCTTACGGACTGACGTCCTAGCATCGTCATCTCGCTTCCTCTTAGCCAAAACAGAGGAAGGGATATTGGGGGAAGCCTCAACAATCTCAACACCAATAAGGCCAACCCTAGTAGGTTAAGCCCCACCTCTAGCAGGAGGGTTGATAGACAAAGGTGGCACAGCCCCACAGCAGATCCGACCTACTTCATTAAGGGCTTCCAAGGGAAGTTGCCTATTATACATACAAAATGATCAAAACACAACAAGTGTTAACTCAGGCTAAATACCTTAGACACAAAGGAAGACAGGGCAAAATATTTTACCGTCCAAGTTAGCGAGGTGATCGTCCTCCTAAGGCAAAGATAGGATGGCTCACATATCTAACGAAGCCAGTAGTTGCTCCAAAATAACCTTGTCTACCCTCTCCACAAGGGTCAATAGATCCTCGTCGAAAGACTTGAACCTGGAAGGATCATACTTCTAGTAGAATGGGAAGTGAGGCTCCGCATCTCGATTGAACATCAATGGCAACCCATCGGCCACAACATCAATAGCCCACACCTTGAAGAAATGGTCCTTAAAGCGACAAAACACGTTTGAGTCAAACTCGAACAACTTGTTGGACACGTTGTTCAAGAAGACTTAACCTATCTTGTCGAGCAACTTCATTTGGAACAAGTACGAAAACACCGACACATTAGGTCGAATGTTAAAGAAAGGGCACAAAATCTCAAAAGACATGTCACATTAATTTAGAATTTGTTTCCATTTTTTAATTTCTTTTTAAAAAAATTACCCCTTTTGATCATTTGACCTATAAAAATGTCTCCTGCACCAAACAAAATTCATCATTGGACCAATAATTCCATCACGAGAATTCAACCCCAACAACAACCTTATATAATCATCCTCCATCATCGCACCAATTATCGCCCAACACCATCTCACCTCCAATTCAAACTCCCTAAATTAATTGATTCACCATCAACAACCTTATATAATTAATAATTATCCTCCATCACCACACTAATTATCACATCACCAAAACCAATCCCTGACATCTCATGTGAGTTAAAAGCAGTTAATTGATTCAAGATATGAAGATTCATAAGTACTTTGCAACATTGAGATGGGAGCTTATAGGAATATACAAAGTCAAACCCTTCTCAAACTCGTCCTGGCATACTGCGGACTAGTACAGCTCCAAGTTCAGCAACTCGTCGTCAATGGTGATCGTGGGGAGATTCTTGGCTACATGCAACACAGATTTGATAGGTAAAGCTGCATATTTGAATGTGGAGACCACAAATCTTGTTGTGGAGGTTATAGATATGGCCACAGTAGTAGTGGATCATGTCAGGAAGAGACCTTGCACAATGCCAACAAGGGCAAGTGGCATGATGGAAAGGTCACCGACAAGGACAAACTTGTGCGGAGAGAGCAAGTAGCAAACGTCAAAGGAGGAGGAGTAGGAGAAATCGATGCTTCAAACAAAGGGGATTCTGATGGACTTTGGTTGTTGTTTTGGTGTTGAGTATTTTACGCTTAGAGAGAAAGGTACAAGATTATGTTGGGAAGAAAAATGGTCTAAGTAAAAGAAAGAAAAGAAAAAAATATGCTACCAAAGCAATTTGCAACAGTTTTTAACTACCAAAATTGTAATAAAATAAAATAATATTAAAGATAATGTCATGTCATCACTTAACGACTGGAAAGGATAAAAATGATTAAAACACTAGACGAAATAAAAGTTTGAGGACTAAGACCAGTCGACAAAAAGTGCTGGGACGAAAACCATACATTTGAAAAAGTTAAAGGACAAAAAACATAATTTGCTCTTTTATTAAATTAAAATATGTGTTTCTAATATCCTATATGAATTCTAGCTATTTCATCCAATGATATAATCACCAAGAAGTTTTGACATGTATCATGACCATATTAGATCACAATATTTTTTTTGTCGTGAGTCATAGACTATAGGTGCCCCGTAAATTCATCAAGTCAAAGACTAATCTTACTTGCAATGCATGACTTACATTGGCCCAAGAGATTTTACACATGGTGGGAATCGAAGGCAAGAGTTCTTCCACTATAAATAGATTGTTTTTCCACTATTAATTAGTGTCAACAATCAAAACATGTTTCACTACAATTAAACAAGAAATAGAAAGAAAAATATAAATTAAAATCAAAATTAACTAATGTTTTGTAGAAAGATAAAGATACTTAAACCTTAATGTTCTACCAACAATAAGTTCACAAATATTCTTATGATAACGATGTATACAACTTTTTTGTCATCATGTTGGTTTCTCTCTTGTTAGTCATTTATGATTAATTCATTCTAGTCAATCCGGCAGTTGTGGTTTAGCTAGGTGATTTTGTTAAAGAGTTGAGCCTAGTTAATAATTCTTGGACATGTTAGAAATTGACATTGTTTAATGAATTTCCATATATTTTTTTAGATTTTTCAGGTATATACAATAGTGAAACATAATCTGTCCCAGCAATAAGGCATTAAAAATTAAAGATGAAAGAAGCAATACTCAGTCAAACCCTTACTTGCAAAATAAAGATATGTTGGATTATTTCAACATAGAAGAATTATCTGATTAAAGAAGACAAGACCGTTTAACCAATCAAAAGTGTCGACAGAAACAACAAAATTGTTGACAAGAATATTTCTACTATGTAAATTATAAGTATCTATTATTTATTTTACTTTTCTAGGATTCTCTATGTTTAAGATAAGGGCCATGTGTAAAGATTGTAATGGGTCAGTGTGACTGTTGTAATCTTATCCGGAACTATCCAGAGCTCTAGTTTGTACTATAAATATGTTCATTATCAATGAAAGGGAACAAGTTGATTTGGAAGTCTAAAAATTTCTCACTCGTTTTAAACATTTTCCAGTTTCTCTTCGTACTTTGCATACTAGCTATCTTTCAAGATTATTTAAGTTTTCTTTCATAATTTATGATTGAAATGATTGAAATCTATTATCAATTTATCTATTTTCCCAATTATGTTCATGATGTCGTTATTTATGAATTCCAAAACCATTTTGCAATTTATCACTTAAATACCCCTTATTTTCTCCATAGTTCAGACATATTTCTGTTAAGAAAGTCAAGGATCTTTGCCATATATATATATATATATATATATATATATATATATATATAAACATGTATGATATATATTAATGCTCATATATGACTTAACTATTCTGCTATCAAAGATATACTTGAGCTGATCAACTTTCCATTGATGAATGAAAAAGAAGTCTTCAAAAAAAAGTGACATATTAGCATCAAAACTATGTTCCTTTATCGCACTTACAAAATATTTTCCCACTTTATAACAATGTGAATAATTCAAAAAAAAAAATCATACATGTAAAAAGCCTAGTAAAATTCTCCCCCTCCAAGCAGCACAAGAAAAAAAAAATCACTTCTATTAGGTTTGTGATCCAACACACTATTCAATGGACCATATGCCCATTCTCACTCTATAGCGGTCTTCTTTTGTATACAAATTTACTTATACTCTCACAACTCTCTTCCGAGGAGGTTGATAAGAATTGCAGGTTTTGGATTCCTAGGATTTTTCATGCATAGCTTCAATGCCTTCCAATCCCTCAAGCACTTCTTTCATAGAAGGACGTTGTTTGGGGTCAAGTTCTAGACATTTTACAGTAAGTTGCACTACTTGAAACGCTGCCTCGGGTGAATATTGACCCACTATCTTAGCATCCATTATTGTTTTCAACTTAATTTCGGAAAAGAGAAGAGGCTTGGTCCATACAACTAGGCTCTGCTGCCCTGTTGGCTGTATAAAGTCACATACCCGCATGCCTGTCAGTATTTCAAGTAGCACTACGCCAAATCCGTAGACATCACTCTTCACAGACAAGCGGCCTGTTCAAATATTGATACAATTCAAAGTCATGTTAGTTTGCGGTTGAAATATTGATACAAGTGACTTGTTGAAATATTCCTTATTTTTAGTCTACCTTCCCCTACTTCATCTTCCACAAACAATTGATTGCTTTAGAATATTATATTAAGGTCAGTTTGGTGTTAGGAAGCTTTGTCTATTTTCATTTCTTGTTTTTACTGATAATTACAAAAATGTCAATATGCTGACTTATTTTTAGTTTATTTCTTATTCTTATAAATAGTGAAAACAGCACAATTCCTTCTTTTGTTGTACAAATCTTCGAAATCAAGAAGTCAAGTGGCATTTTAGTAATT
Organism: Glycine tomentella; assembly: GCA_007407185.1. NCBI lineage: Eukaryota > Viridiplantae > Streptophyta > Magnoliopsida > Fabales > Fabaceae > Glycine > Glycine tomentella. The sequence goes on from PYAF01005708.1 coordinate 211,679, forward strand.
AGATATGAAAATAGGAAATGAAAACAAACAAAAAAATTCTCAAACCAAATAAACCATTCATTTTTTCCTACATTTTCCTTCCATTTCCCTCTTATATAGCATGGCATGTAAATCTTGCGACATATTATGCCTTGTGAGTCATTAATAAAGTCAAAACATACATTTCAAGTTGCTTTAATTGTCAATTATGTGCAGATATAGTTACCTGTTGCTGCGTATTCTGGAGCAATATAACCACACGTGCCCATGACCCTGGTACTACTTACATGTGATTGTCCCTCAGAAGGCCCCAATGTTGCCAAGCCAAAATCTGAGATATTTGGATTGTAATTCTGTAGAAAACAAAACAATCTATTATCAAAATGATCTGACAAATTTTGCATTTAATAAATATCATATTTGCTATGTATTCTGGAGCAGCATAACCATATCTGCCCATGACCTTGGTAGTTACATGTGACTCTCCCTCAAAAAGACCCCATCTAGCAATGCCAAAATCTGAGATCTTTGCATTGTAATTCTGTAGGAAACAAACAATCAATTATCAAAATGATCTGACAAATTTTGCATTGGATAAATATCAATTTTGATATTTTAAAAAACATTATGCATTCATAACATCATGTAACCTGCTTCAACTGATCAACAGATCCAGTACTAACAAGTCACAACACTTTAAAAAGCGACAATGAGAACGAAGACATTGCACTTTTCAGCCAATATTCTATTGACAGACTAAGTTTTGATACCTTTTCAATATGAGTGTGGTTAGTAAAACAAATGATGGGATCCATATTCATAAACTGTCTATTCATCCCAACTTGATACTACATTTGCTGCAACTTTCATCTCTTGAAATAAGGGACATGGTAGACTAACAAACTTTGTAACAAATCAGCTAATAAAAAATAACTTACTCCGTCAAGTAGTATATTTGAGGACTTGAAATCTCTGTGTATGATGTTGTTTTCAGAGGCGTGCAAGAAAGCTAATCCCCGAGCTGCACCAATAGCTATTTTAAGCCGTGTGTTCCAAGTAAGTAGTTCTAAGTTAGGGTTTCCTGCTCAGAAACACAACAAAGAAAATAAATTAAACTCAAATTCATGAGAAGGAGTTTTCTTTCACACGTTTTTATTGTCTTCAATCCATACTTGTGAATAGATGATGGTCTAAGCTTCCCTTTGGCATGAACTCATACACAAGAAGATGCTTATCATCGTCCCAACAGTAACCCAATAAATTGACCAGGTTGGGGGTGAGAAAGGCTTTTCATAAAGTTTAGTTCTGTCTTCATTTTCCAATCAACAGAAAAGCAAGTTAAATAATCCAATACTTTAATTGCGTTGATGGTTACACTATATAATTAAATGCAATATGAATAGCAAAATGAATTTAGCCGAAGAATGTGTTATGTTTTTGTATGTCCTACAGAACAGAACAAGTTCATCTAATTTTACCAACATTGTCAAGAAAAGCTAGTATTAAATTTGTTAACAGTGCATAAAAAATTAAAATAAGTAAATGAAAGAGATGAAATTAAAGCGACCTGCCACTATTCAAACCCTTGCCAGCTTTCGGGGTTCAACATTTTTATGGCAACGACCATTCCGGAGCCTGCTTTGGTAGGGGCGAGGGTATCCTCATCCAACCATCCCTTGTAAACTTTGCCAAAGCCACCTTCACCCAGCAATGTGTCAGGCATGAAATTGTTTGTGGCAGATTTCAACTCCTCAAAATCGAAAACCTTCAAGTTTGGCCATTTCAGAATCTGGCCATAAGCTGGAGGAAGAGGAAGAGGAAGGGGAGGAAGACGAACACGACGAAGAAGATGATGAATAGATTCTTCGTCGTCGATGCTTCCAGTCGGAATCTCGGAAAACTGTCTCTTTACGGTGCTGCTGCTCGTGGTTTCGGAGATTCCCACGTTTTTGCTGTCAGTGCCTGCTGAACCTGAAAACAGTGGAAGTGGAACCGAACTCGTCATGGGAAAATTCGAATTGGAGGAAGAGGGGAAGGACCCATATGTCATGTGTTTAGAAAGGGTGAGAAAAAGAAGAAAGAAGACTTGCCTGAATAGTGAGGGCGGTCGAGGGAAGAAGACTGCTGTGCCCGGCCAGTGGAGAAGCAGCCACCCATGCCAGGGAGCCTCTGTTTTTCGTCGGCAGTTGGCTAAGAAATTGACCGCGAAAAAATGGATGTAGGACTGTTGGTAGTGGTTATTTATAGGTTAAGCTTTGAATGAAAAAGAAAAACAAATGACAGAAAAATTTAGATAAATGAATGCTTGTAGTAAAGTTGCACTAAAACAAAATATACGACATATTTGTGTAAAAATGCAAAAATTTAGAGGATAAGAAAAAAGAAGTTAAGAGCTGGGAAGAAAAAAAGAATCAAATGTACTAACATGTATCATGACTTTTCTGTAAAAAAAAAAAATTATAATTATACTTATGATTCTTTAATTATAATTTAAAATTAAATTTGATCCTTAATTATTAAAATATTCAAGGTCTCTTAATTATTTAAAACTCAGCAATTACATCATTTGTGCCATTATGACAACTATTGTTACTTTGTAAATTGGGGGTGTTTAAATTTGTAAATAGTGACCACTAACAACGCTACTATATTTTTTATTCATTTTTAAAATACAAATAGTTTTAAACTAGTGTCAATTTATAACTGTTAGTTTAATTATTATAATTTTAGAAAAATAACAACCCGATTACCACCAAATCAATTCCAATAAGAACCCTAACCACTCCAAATCAATACAATCAAAATCCTAATCACCCCAAATCAACACAATCAGAATTCTAATCACCCACAAATTAAACACAATCAAAACCCTAATCACCCCTAAATCAACACAATTAGAACACAGCCATAATAAAAATTGAAAAGAAAAAAACATATCCAAATCTAGGTTCGTGGTGTGCACGAAGTGCGATTTTGTGGTTGGTGGTGTGTGAGGAATGCAATTTTTGTGCCTGTTAGGTATGGTGTTTGGGTGATGGGTGTGGATCTGGGTTTGTGGAGGTTGGTGGTGGCTTGATGGTTCTTGTTTGGGGTGAATGTTGAACTGTGTCTATGGAGATTGGTGGTGTCGTGGGTGGCAGTGTGCGACAGTGCTCAGCGTGGGCTAGGTGTGAAGATTGGTGGGTGTTGTGGGTGCTAATGTCATGTGTGGCTTTTGAAGGTAGAAGGTTAGAATGTCATGGGTGGCTTTTTGCTATGTAGCACCGACACCGACATGTGACACGACCCGACTCTTCGACACGTCAATCTTAAAAAATTATGGATTTCGACACGTTAGGACACGTTTTAATATTAAATAATATTTTTAATTTATATAGTCTATATTTCATTTAATATTCAATAATTTAACAAAATAATTTAAACTAAACTAATAATACTCATCAATGGAGAAGAAAAGAACTAAATAGTTCATATTATCATTAAGAGAAAGCAATAGCAACTACAAGAAAGCAATAGCAAATTAAACTAAATAATTGGATAAACATAGACAAACATAAAATATGGAGATTATCTTCATGGAGCATTTTCATCAATAACATTTGACTCCATCTCTGGCTCATCAGGTGAAAGAGTAGCAACTTCAAGAATTCCAACATCTTCAAATGTATCAATTGTGTCTCTAGCAATGTCCCACATTTTACTCTCCCCTTGTGTATATTGTGGACTCTTTCTTGATAAGAGTTGAAGGTTGCTATGTATATAAACCAAGTCTTCAACACGTTTTGGAGTCATCTTATTTCTCCTTGCAGAATGCACAAAAGGATAAGTACTCTAATTGGGTTTAGCACATGATGAAGAAGAAGGTTGTGCAACAAGTTGCAATGCTATATTTTGAAGCATAGGCGCACAAGCACCATGAAGCACCCACCAAGCTTTGGGCTCCATAGAATATCGATTTTGGATGGCATCATAATCTCTAAAAGCCCCACTTATACTAGCAAATCCACATACTCCAAATTTATTTTATTTCGATCCTCCAAGTTAGGAAAATATCTCTTTATGCATTTTTTTCTTTCAGAATTAATCTCTTGATCCTTGTCTGGAGGAACTCGACTAGAATCTTCATCAAGTCATTGTTGATTGTAGTATCTAAAAGAAAAAAAAAAACAATTAACATATTATATCAAATAAGAGAAGTATTAAATCCATTTATATTTAAAAGCTTCCATTTATATTTAAAAGCTTACTTGGGATTCAAAGCATGTGCCAAACAATGAAGTGAAGTTGAATTTTTGGTCCAATGATCCACAAGAATGTCATGCACCACATCATAAAAAGTGGAGGTCTCATCCATCCTTTTCACTTCATGCAAGTATATAGCTTTCTTCACTTTCTCAATCATCTCATCCCACATATCATAAATCAAATGAAGACAAGGTTTATCAGTGTCACAAATCCTGATCATATTATAAATGGGAGCAGTGAAAGCAAGTATGTAATCAATTGAATCCCACCAAAGATCATCCAATATCTTTTCTTTAACAAATTTCGCTCTCCCTAGATTATCATCTTTATACAAACTCCATTTTTCACTAATTACCATATTTTGGAGACCACCTTTTATCAATTTGAACCTCTTTTGCATCACAATCATGGAAGCAAAGCGGGTTTCAGCTATAGAAAGCAACTTCAATCCCACAAACTCATTAAACATTGAGAGTTTCATAGAATGATTCATAATGAAATTCTTTATTGAAGAAACATCTCCAACAATATCAGAAACTCAACTACATTCCTCATATGTTATTTGATTATTCTCCACATTTTTAGCAACACAAATATTTTTCACAGCTAAATTCAGTGTGTGAATAACACATGGTATCCAAGTAATAGTTGGAAATTCTTGCTCAATAAAATGTCCTGCTCCCTTACAATTTGCAACATTATCCGTGATTACTTGAACCACTTTTTCATGCCCAACTTCCTAAATTACTTCTGTTAACAACATGAAAATAAAATGCATATCCTTAGTCTCTCTTGAACAATCAACTAATTTCAAAAACATAGTTTCACCATTAGATACTGCCATGAAATTAATAAGTGACCTTCTTTGTGAATCACTCCATCCATCACTCACAATACTAACACCTTTCTCATTCCACCCAGCTCGAAGAGGTGCACACAACCTAGCAATATTTTCCTTCTCTTTCTGCAAAAGAGTGGTTCGCAAGGAGTTATATCCTGGTGGCAAATAACCTCCAATATTATTAAACGCGGCATAAGTGAAGGCGGCTTGAAAGTATGGGTTCCTTGCTAAAGTGAATGGCAATCCTGCTGAATCAAAAATCCTAGCAATCAAGTGGTTCAATTCTTCCGGCACCCCAACATTGAATGCCCTCTCAATAGGATTTCTAGATGAACTTACACCCTCACTTCCACTTCTTCTTTTTTTCGAGCCTAAATCCATGGAAAAACTAGAAGGGGGTAAATTTTTTTGTGCGTTATTCTTCAATCTCTCACTAGCTTCTTGTTCTAATTTCTCCATCTCTAGCAAGTCTTTTGTCTGCACATGTAAACATTTTCCAATTCCTTTACCTGATAATTTTAGCAAATGAGCCCTTATTCTAGTATAAGAACTTTTAAAATCCTTTTCACAAAAATTGCATTTCCAAGATATATTTCCTCCCGCTTCCGTTCTGGGGTCTAATCTGGTAACATATTTCCATAATGACTTCCTTAGCAATTCATTATCTCCACTACTTCCAATACTTGAATCCATTCTAAAAAAAAGTTAGCACAAACCATAAGTTCAGTCCCAAACATACATATAGTCTTGCAATTAAACTAGGATAATAACTTGTATGTTACAAAATAGAAATTTGACCCCAAAAGACACATCTTTCTAATTTAATTTGATACAAATAACAGAACTAATAAATAATAATAGTGTATGTTAAAAATACCAAAGCATGTGCCAAATTTCGTCCTAAACATAAGTTCAGTCCTAAACATTCAGTCCTATGAATAATGCATTAAAAATACCAAAGCATGTGCCAAATTCTGAATTAATTAAAATTAGTTCCCAAACTAATAAATAATAATAGTGTATGTTACCTTGATTAATGATTTAAAAAAAAACTAAAAAGAAAAAACCTAAATAAAACTACAAAGGTGACAAATCACAAAGGTTTAAAAATTCAAGAGAAGGTGTATTTCAGTATTTGAGAGCGTGAAAAGAAAAACGAGAGAGACTGGGATGAGTGGGATCAACAAATCGAGAGAGAAGGTGAGATTGAAAGCGTGAAAAGCAAAATTAATTTAGGGGTTTTGTGTTGGACTACGACGCGAACGTTTGGGTGCAGCAAATCGTGACTTACCTATGAGTGTGAGTGACTGTGACGCGAACAACGGGCCAAGGGGAGAAGCGAACGATGCGACGGGCGACGACGATGTTGAACAAGAAGTGAACGGCTGTCGGAGGCTCGTGAAGAAGTGTGAACGACGGTCGGAGGCTCGTGAAGAAGTGCGAACGGTGGTGACTGAAACCGTGAAGAAGCTCAGCTGAATCGTGAAGAAATGTAGTGGAATCGTGAAGAAGCAAAATAAGGTGAGGTAGAAATATAAATTTCTCAAAAAAATTTATTTTTTACAAAACTACCCTTTGACCGTGTCGGACACGATCAAAATCGCGTGTCGCAATCGATCAACGCGTCAGGTTTGTTGACCGTGTGTCGGACACCTCATCGGAGCGTGTCAGCGTATCGAATGCAATACGGGCTCTGTTTCAATGTGTCGGTGCTTCCCAGGCTTTTTGAGGGTAGAAGGTTAGAGTAAGCAAAAAGAAGAGGTTGATCGTTAGTCAACGTGAAAAAATTGACAGAAAGGAAATAAATTGTTATGTTTTAAACAATTAAGTAACGTGATTAAACATTTTTATTGAGGGATCTAATTAAACTTTAAATTATAATTAAGGGATCAAATGTATAATAAGTCTATTCTTTTTCAAACTTTATAAAGTTAACAAAAATCAAAAAAAAAAATTACATTCTTATGATCAAGACAAAATTACCCCAAATTTAACTATAATAGATCCAACTTTTGTTATTTAAGCCCGTCCACTCACAATCAATGTTATAAAAATCGACATGATCATCAATAAGGTCGAAGGCACCAGGTTAATGGTTAGAGGTAAAACCAATGGATCACACTTATTGATCTGATATATATGTTAAAAATAAAAAATATAATATATATAACAAAATGTGATCAATCTATATTTTTATGCTCTAAAATTAAATTCATTGTCATGATGAAACTATAAATATTATATAATAATTTATTGCTATAATTTATTTTGTTGGAATTATCATACAATTATTAAAGAAACTTTTATTTTTCATGACTAAATATAAAAATTATTGGATGATCATAAGTAAATATAATAAAAATGTATAAAACACATAAATATTAAATCATATCATGATAAATATGATAATAATTAGTTATTATATATTATTATCAAGATTAAACATATATATATTATAAAGAAATATTATCTATTATTCAATAATTAATTATTAATAATTTAATATATTATAAAAATTGTAAAAAAAAAAAACTTTCAATCAGGTCACACCTGATCGGACCAAACCATATCACTTACATTTTTAATCATATACCTTAACCAAACTACCTAGAATATCAAATCCTGATTTAACCTTTATTTACTTTCAGCTAACGATTCTTATCACAACACAACTTTTCTTGTCCTTGATTTTCTTGCAAATCACACTCAACATTTAAATAATAATTGTACGTTATCTTTTTCATGTCACATAAAGTTCAACCATGTTTGTAATTTCCCAAGCTTCGTAAACAAAATGGTAAGAAACTACTTAATAAATAAAGAATTTTGATGTGAAGGACAAAGGCAATTGGAAGTGGTATTTTATCTTAATTACTTCACATTTTACATGCAAAATGTAATATAAGTTATATATTTTTTCTTTTCTTTCTAAAGTATGTCAAAACGGGAAAAAACATTTGGCTCCAATGCACATAGGTTAGTTTTAAATAAGCTTTTGAAACAGTAAATGGATGATTTAAAAAGCAAGATATACACCATTAGAAATACAAAATGCAAAAATAAGGCACACTGTTCATTATCGTTTGTTTTAAGACTTTTTATTTTTATTTTTATGCAACTTTACTATTGCATTTTTTTATCTGATAGGATTCACATATAAGAACTTGGTAAGAAATTATTGCATGAGAAGTTGTTTTAAAAATAATATTTTTTTTTTACATAAACTTGAGAAAAGGTTAGTAAAAATTTGATGGTAATATGACAAATCATTATTTTTTTAGACGTCAACATAGCATTATTAATAATAGATTTTTTATATATATAAAATTTTATTTTAGCTCCTTACTCCTCAGTATTTTTTAGTCATGCCAACGCTCATCTTTTCTTGGTTAATTTCGTCGGTCAACTGAATGGGTCTCTGCTTCTCCTTTGGCTCGGCACCTCACTCCTCTTCCCTCAACCGCTCTCACTATTCTGGCAAGTCTTCAACTTTTCCTCACCCTTTCAGTATTCTGGGCAGAACACGACATGGGTCGCTTCCCTTTTCATCGAATGCGAATTTTCCCATGATGGGTTCGACTCCTCTGTTTTCAGGTTCAGCAAGAACTGGCAGCAAGAACGTGGGGTTCTCCGCAACCGGGAAGAGTCATTTTTCGGAGATTGCGAGTGGAAGCGACGACCGCGAAGAGTCTCTTGGTCGGATTCTGAAATGGCCAAACTTGAAGGTGTTTAGTTTTGAGGAGCTGATATCTGCCTCAAGACGTTTCAGGTATGACATACAGGGGTTAGTGATCGGTGAAGGTGGTTTTGGCCCAGTTCACAAGGGATGGTTGGATGAGAATACCCTTGCCCCTGCCAAAGTAGGCTATGGAATGGCCGTTGCGATCAAAATGTTTAACCAAGATTACTTCCGAGCGTTTGAAGCGTGGCAGGTCACTTTAATTTCGTCTCTTTTATTTACTTTTTTTTTTCTAATGCAATGCAAAACACTTTCACCTTTAAATTAGAGCAGTTCTTATATAAGTTAAGAATTTTAATCAAAAAATTTATTTTCAATGTTGGTAAAATTAGATGAACTTTTTCTGTTGTAGAGGACATACTAAAACACAACTAGGCATTCTTTGGCTAAATGTTTATCATTCTGCCATTTTGTGATTTTGCTTGTCATACTACATTTCATCTTATAGTGTAAGCTTCAATACAATTAGTGAACTTTTCCATATCATAAGTCCTACTTTTTGCACAACTTTAGTCTAGCTATATCATTATTTAACATGTTTTTCTGTTGATTGGAAAATGCAGTCAGAAGTAAACTTTTTAGGAAGGCTTTCTCACCCCAACCTTGTCAATCTATTGGGATACTGTTGGGACGAGGATAAGCTTCTTCTAGTGTATGAGTTCATGCCAAAGGGAAGCTTAGACATTCATCTATTCAGAAGTATGGATTCAAGACAATAAAAATGTGTGAAAGAAAACTCCTTCTCATGAATATGAGTTTAATTCATTTTCTTTGTCGTATTTCAGCAGGAAACTTAACACCACTTTCTTGGAACACACGGCTTAAAATAGCTATTGGTGCAGCTCGGGGATTAGCTTACTTGCACGCCTCTGAAAACAATGTCATATTCAGTGATTTCAAGGTCTCAAATATACTTCTTGACGGGGTCAGTTGTTTTTTGTTACTTGATTTCTTACTAAGTTTTTTAGTCTACCTTTTCCCTTGATTAGACAGTATATGAATTTGGATCCCATCATTTGTTTTACTAACTATACTCAATGAAAAGGTATCAGAACTTAGTCTGTCAATAGAATATCAACCGAAAAGTGCAACGTCTTTGTTCTCCTTGTCTGTTGACTAGTTGAAGCAGGTCACATGATGTTATGAATGCATAATATTTTTTAAGATATCAAAATTGATATTTATTTAATGCAAAAAATTTCAGGTCATTTTGATAATTGATTGTTTTGTTTCCTACAGAATTACAATGCAAAGATCTCAGGTTTTGGCTTTGCTAGATGTGGGCCTTTTGAAGGAGAATCACATGTATCTACCAGGGTCATGGGCACATATGATTATGCTGCTCCAGAATACATATCAACAGGTAATTATATTTAGCCATTATTAACAACTAAAGTAGCTTTAAATGTATGTTTTGACTTTATTAATGTCTCACAAGGCAAGATGTGAGCCAAGATTACATTCTATGCCATGTAAAAAAGACATGGAAGCAAAATAAATTAAAAAACAAAGGATCTGTTTGGTTTGAGAAGATGCTTTCATCTTCGTTTACCGTTTTCACAAATAATTACTGAAATGCTGTATGGTTTCTTGATTTCAAAGATTTACACGAGAAACATTTATAAAACCAGATTTGCGTTCTTTCCACTGTTTCTGAAAGTAGGAAACAAAGTCAAAACAAGGTGACATATTGACATTTTTGCAGTTATCAATACAAACAGGAAATGAAAACAGACGAAGTTTTCTTAAACCAAACAGGACTTAGTGTAACACAAACAGTCGATGCTGTGGAAGGTAAAGTTGGGGGAAGGAAGACTAAAATAAAGAATAGTGTAATGCTTTGATCCAAAACAAACTAACATGGCTTTGAATTGTATCATATTTCGACAGGCCACTTGTATGTGAAGAGTGATGTTTTTAGGTTTGGTGTCGTGCTGCTTGAAATACTTACAGGCATGCGGGCACTTGACACAAATCGGCCTCAAACCAAGCAGAACCTAGTTGAATGGACCGAGCCTTGTCTTTCTTCCAAAAAAAAGTTGAAAGCCATAATGGATGCTAGCATAGAGGGTCAATATTCACTTGAGGCAGCATGGCAAGCAGCACAACTTACTCTAAAATGCCTAAAATCTGTCCCTGAAGAACGTACATCTATGAAAGATGCAGTTGAGGCATTGGAAGCCATTGAAGCTATACAAAACCCACAATTCGCAGCGTACATCTCATCCACCTCCTCGGCAGGGTCGTAAGAGTATAAACAAATTTATATGAAAAAAAAATACTAGAATTTGAGAATGATTATATACAGTAATGTGGTCCATTGAATGGGTTGTTGTATCAGTCATTTAATAAATGTGATTTTCTTTTTCTTTTGCTATTTAAAATTTAGAAAAAAAAAGTTTGATAATATTTTCATGCGTTATTAGCATAAAAACATTTATTTTAAATATAATTTTAAAATAATTGTTATAAAAAATATTCTAAAATATTCCATGGCAATTGGCAGTCCAACCGGCGGGTACCTACACTAGAGTCCAAAGACAACGAGGTTATAAAAACTCAACTTTACACCTTAAGGCATCCAATTTGGTAAGTCTTCATTTGGTCTAAACAAAAAACATCTTTTACCAAAAGAGAATCCTATTTGAGTTTATTAGGATTATTATAATATATAAAGTTTTCATTCAAAATATTTAATAAAACTGACCTGTGGTTAAGTTGAAACAACACCTTACCAGTAAATCCACGTATTTTTATGGTAAACAGTTTGATATATCTCATTTTCAAAGAAAAATTAATATGATTTCTTAGCTAGTATATATTATATATAAGAACGAAACAATTTGGTATGTCTACAAATTATTGACGTAGAATGACACACAGAAAGTTTGCTAGCACTACAAATACATACAACAGTGCAAAAATTAAAGTAGCTAGCCATGTTGTTCAAACAAAGGAAAGTACTTCCTCCCTTAAGAAAAGGAGACCAGAAGGACCATTATCCGGCAACAATGCAAGCCTGGCAGGACACTCAGCACCTTCATCAATGGTTAAAAAGCCAACATTATGGTTTATATCTGTTTTGACAAAGTCAAGGCACAAGCAATTTATGCGAAAACGTGGGAACTTCTTAGCTAGCATCCTTGTGTAGGAATTTAAGGCTGTTTTTGACATGGTGTAACCTGAAAGAACAGATGGCCAGTTCTTGGATTCCAATTATGAATTATCCTTATTTGTAGTCTTTCAGAAACTCCCCAAGCACCACATGAAGCTTTTTGTTTGTAAGGTTTTCAATGTCACCAAACACTCCTCTTGCCCACTCATTTGGTATATTCTGAAACAAAAAAACAAGAAAAATAGTAAAATGACAACAAAATTAATTTTTTATATTGTTATTTAATCACATATTATTATGTATAATAAAAGTAGTGATTTTTATAATAATATCTCAAAAAAATTATATTAAAAATGATTTCTAATAGATTGAAATGATTATTTTTTCTAAGAAAATGAAGCACGAAAAAAAATGAAAAATGGTTATATATTGTTAAATTATGAAATAATTTTACCTTCAATACTCCTATTCTAGAAGAGACATTAACAATCCTAGGTGAAGTGGATAGTTGGAGCAGGGGAAGAAGAGATTCAGTTACTCTTTCTGCTCCAAAGAAATTAATTAACTTCCACACATTCTTCGGCCAACTCATAATTTTGACGTACTATTATATTCCAATCTGATATTTCACCCCTTTTCTACAATAACAAAAATAAAGTGCACCATTAATCCACAGGAAATTATGCAGGATTTAATCAACTAAACCAACAAATATTTAGTAGCTACCCAAACTGAAAACACAGGGATGCATGAATGCATGCAAATGGTTTTCCCTCTATCATTATTTTGGAGAAAATATTGGAAGATAATAACAATTTTTTGTTTGCTTTAAGTTTGTTACGGATTATTATCTTCTACTTGTTATTTTAGTCTCCTAACATTGTTTTCAATTCTCATGGATAAAAAAAAAAAAAAACATAGATTGAAATTGGATTATACCATTGGCAATATTTCTCAACACAAATGCTTTTAAAGTATGGACACTACCAATTTAATAACATGTGTCAATATTTTTCAATTCGTGCATGGTACAAAAAAATTGTTTATTATGGAGTTTGGATTCGATCTCCATGATTGTTTGACTTTACTTATTGTCATGTTTCTAAAATGACAAATAATCACCATCTCCAAGTTAAAGTCTCACCCATTATGAGTTGGAACTAAAAAAATATCCACCACGAGTTGTTCAACAATACACATATACAACCTAAAACTATCACAAAGAAGAAATAATATAATTTTATAGCCACCAATATTTTATCATCTTGAATAATTAAAACTTATAATTCTCAACTTATGAACTAAGAATATTTTTTTTACATGGAATGCAGTCTATGTGGCAAATCGCTCGTTCCAATATTCATGGCTTAACTAAATACCCAAATTGCAACAATGCCAATATGCGGGTCTAGATCGCGGAACAATTAATACGTGGTGAGACAACGACTATTTGTTATGAGTTTTATAGGAGGAAATTATTATTGTTTCTCGGGTGTGCTACATATTAAAGAAGTTCATTTTAGATCATAAAAGTAATTTTTCACTATTTTATGTCATAATTTGGTTCAACTACAAATACTTATTGAAAAGTAAAACACATATCCTCAAATAGAAATATTTTACACTGACTGCAAATAGCAAAACATGGTAAAATTAATAAATTTTTAGATACTGATGAATAAATTATTAAAAACACTACAGGTGACATCAAGTCAGTCAAAGAATAAAATGATATAAGCAAGTCCAACCATGCATTTCAAGCTAGGCTAGGAATAGTTTAGTTGACATATTAGTTTTTTAGCATTCGAACTACATAGCAACAGATGATTCACTTTGGCCATCGTGTCTTCCTTGATTGATACATATTTTTCAATATAAGTTTTATCAAGAAAGTATATGACTTGATTACACTATTCACAAATTAAGATTTTTAGATGTAATTGATAGACATCTAAAGGTAAAATATTGAAAAAATTTATATGATGATTCACAGAATGATTTACCTACACTCAATGACGACATTAATAAAAGCATATTTTATATTACATATAACTGGAATTGTTAAGGTAAATAAAAGCATTACATTCAAATATTGACATAAACGTTAACAATTGAAACATAATTGTAGATGGTTATAAAACCTTTTGGAATCTTCAAATACAAAACACACAAAGTCATACACTTAAAATAACATAAATTAGAAATAAAGGAAAAACACCAATAGAAAAGTAGCAAACTATAGATAATATTTCAGATATTCATTATGTAGACATTCATCACACGCGTAATTAGTTTTCATAGACAATAAGTTTTCCACTTTTATGCTCTTGAACTTCAGTTTCTTCTTGCAACTTAACACATCCTCTTGATCAATGTTAGAGGTATTGGCCTCAACAATCCTGCGATTTTTGCAACCCACCGGTTCAATAGGTGGACTATCTTGGTCTAGATCAAGTGCTACAACAAAGTTGCACTCTTTAGCAATCAAATTGGGAGACACATCCGTTAGAATGGTTGAGTCATCACCAAGAGATATAACATCACTTAGAAATTTATCACTTTTACTGCCCTCGGTGTTTTGGCTAAATAACTTCGATAATCCAATAAGAAACTTAGACTGAAATTGAAGTGTATGATATCATTATATAAGAATTTGATAGTTTAGCTTAAAAGTTATAACAAAATATTCAATTAGATAGTACATCACTATAAGAAATCTTTAAAATTCAATAACCTTTTCAAGAGTTAAGACAACTGCTTCAGACTTGAAAGTATCTATTACATCTTCATCAAGACATATCTTTTTGACTTTAAATGAATCATCAAAATGACGTATGTACTCTGAATCCTTCTCATCTTTAAAAGGCAATTGTTTACCGGTTGATTTGTCAAAATCTTTAGGAGCCTTATGGGTCCTTGTCCTTCATACATTTTATTATAAAATCAATATTAACCTTCAAAATAACAACTACCATATTTTGGAACACACTCCAAATTGTTGTTGAAATTAAAGTAAGATGCAAGGAGATTGAACCAAGGTTGAAGACTTGATTTTGGTTTTAGCTTTTTACATGCCCAATCACTTGAAGGCATTTGTAATTTGTCTAAGTTGTTCAAGTTAAATGCCTTGTGATTCTTCATTAGCATATGCATTTTCATGATCATGCATTCATGATTTTTAAATCTCAAAGAAAACAAATGGTTTTACAAAAAGATAAGTTTTCAAGGCTTGTTGTTTTTAAAAACTTTTCCTTACTACTTTAATCGATTACACAAGAGGAATAATCGATTAAAGACATTCAAACGATTCTGGAAAAACCTTGAAGAACAGTTTAATCGATTACAAGTTCGTTTTAATCGATTACATAGTGTTAACAGAAAACCATGCATTGCTGACTTAATCGATTACCATTTTTCACTACTAGAAAAAGTGTTTTTTACGACATAGCATTGACGACGGTTGTTCTATAACCGTCTTCGTATGTCACGCGGTGGCATTAACGTAATTAAGTGGATGTTTACAACAACGGCTTTCTAGAAACTGTTATCGAAAGGTCAAAACGAAGACGGTTTTACAATGATCGTCGTCGTTTTTAGTGAATCAAAGACGGTTATGTAACAACCATCGTCGTTTCCGTTCATTTCAAATATGCTTTTTTTTTTTATCCAGCCTTCATTTTCCTTTTAATGTTGTCGTTTTGGACGTTCCCTTTTAGGCAAAAAACCTGTGCCCTAGCTCTTCCATACTCCCTCTCTCTTTCTCTCTTTCTCTCTTTCTCACCTTCTCGATGACTCCCTCTCAGTGGTCAAGCTCAAACTGCTCCAATTTCATTTTTGAGGTTTCATCTTTTCACCATTTCAGACAAAAAAAAATTGTGTTTTTTAAGTTACCTATAACATTGTAAATTTTTTCTGCACCCAAATATGTTCCCTCTTAAATAAAGTTAGCATCCCCTTTAAAAAAATTGAATTTTTTTTGTTATTTTTTCGGGTGATTGATTTTGAGGTATTTTATTTTTTTGTCTTCGATTTGCATAAAAATGGAGGAAAAAGAGAATTTTGGTGTTGTGGTGGGTGATGAGGCCCCACAGAGCTTCCATGTGGCTCCTAAAATTCAGAAAAACTTGGAATTTTCAAGGGCCACTGTGTCGGCAACGGAGAATGATGCTAGGAGAAGACCATCAAGAGAATCCAACGGGCCATGTGCCATTATGGTCAACCCACGACGATCCAACGGACGAGATGTACTCCACGTTTTTAACAAATGACGTCAACGCTGACTCGACCACGGAGGCTCAACCCAACGAGGCGGTGGATGCGTACACGTGCAACCATTTCTGCATGAACGAGTTAAAGGTTCGTCAATGCGCACGTGGAAGGTCACACGACTGGACGGAGTGCTTGCGATGGAGGGGAAGAAGAAGAGAGGAAAGCCGAGGAAGTATGGGCCAGATGGGAAGCCGACGATGGTGTGATAATGAAGGTGATGCTTGTCTTGAAAGTGTTATTCTCTCCCTTTTATTAAATTTTTTTAACTTCCCATAAGGCATTTGTGAAAATGTTATACTGAAATGAAGATAAATCTAGTGCATTTGTTTTTTTAAAAGGACAATTTTGCATAAATATTCAGTTTGCTGTCCCTAATTCAGAAGCGTCGGTATATGGAGGGGGAAAATTATTTAATGTGATAGAAGTAATAGAACTAATGAATGAATCTCAGCCTTTGAATGAGAGTAAAATGAAGTGATAAGATTTGGTTTAAGTATAAAGTTTAATTCCCAAAGTCAATTGATTCTATGTGGTATTGAATATGCTTTCTAGGTTCTAGTTGAAAGGCAACAGGGAGAAAGTTGAGAAGTAGATGCATTAGAAATACAAGCATGGTTCTTAGTCTTTGTAAAATTCTTCTCATAGATATCGAAACTGCATGAGTTTAGAATGGTGGAAACTAGAAAGATGATATTGTTATCTATATATGATAGAAAATTAGCTGGTTTTGACTCTGTTTTCAATAAATAAATAAAATTACCCTCAAGAGGAATGTCAATAGCCACTGTTCCTTTTAATAGAAGTTGTTATTTGGTATTTTGTAAAGAAAACGTTTACATCTATTAGTTTATAACCAGTTGATTTTGTTGAGGATGATCCTTGATGTAATGATAATTGTTTATAGGGTCATCCGAGAAAAAAATTGTTTATAATTTCTTTCTTTTTTTAGTTAAAGATGATATTATTTGATTTTTTTTATAATGCAGTGATCAAATGAATAAATTTGTTTATTTGTATAAATAAACTAACTTGGTGTATTTTATTTTTGAAGAGGATATGGTATATGCTTTGAAGATCAAGAAACATGATAATGCTTGAAAGAGATTCCCACGAAAGTTAGTAACTTTCCACCAAAATGTGCAGTGAAGTACCTTAGTTTTATTTTAGTCCGCTATTTTTGTTTAAAATTGTTAATTTAGAATAAAATATTGATTGGAAGCACTTTAACCTTCTATATTATATATTTGAATCATATATATGTTTAGTTACTTTGATTTATAATGTAATTAATTAGTTCAATAAGGTTTCTTGCCTACAGAACTTCACTCCTTGATCTTTTTTGCTCAATTTTAAAAATAGGTGAATCCATATGGATTATAAAGAGTAGAGAGTGTTCAAAAGAGTGCTATTAGTATTCCTTGCTAGAAAAAGAGAAAAGATAGTCGAACCACGGAGTTGCCTTTTGCCAACGCAACATTTAGTTTAGATCATATTCTGGAAATGCTTTATTCTGTAAAGAGAAAAGGTAGTTACTCTTGTCGTGTTTGAGTTGTGTTTTATTGACTAAAATTGAAAATGAACTTTCAAATGGTTTGTGCCTTTGTGGTCATTGTGATTATATAGGTAAACCAGCAAGCTGCAAAACATCTATATGATGCAAAGGTGCAGCCCAGCACACTAATCCCAAAGCAAGTTGGTAACATGTCCACTGCATCTCTTTAAGCAGCATTTGCTTATGTTCTTCGCAATAAGAACGGTTCTTTGGTAAGGTTTTCCTCACTTATGAAGTTAAGGTGCATGGATGCAACTTTTATCTAACTGTTGATGAGTGTGACACATTTAAATCAACCCAAACAAGACTAGTATTGTTGTACTTGAGACCTTGTACATATCAATACCAAAATAGAACTGGCTTCAACTCAAAAGACCGTGACATTCTAATTAGCTTTTTTTTTTTAAAATGATTTAATGGTTCTTTTGGACTGAGTTATGTATTCTGTTTTGTATTTTGATGCAACCTTGAACCAAAGATGTCATTAGTTAACTTAATTAAGTTTAGTAATTGATTATCCTTTAACAAGGGACTAATTTTATTATTTCAAAGTGGATTAGATCTTTATTTTTTTTAACCAAAAAGATATATCTTTATTATTACAGTCAATTACAGTCAAGCATTACTCACTGCCTTGATAGTGTTTTGGACAAAATATGTTAGTAAGAGAAACAATAAATGTGTTACTATGTAGGACAACTTGATGCAGTAAAAAACAATTGTAGGACAGCTTGATGCAGTAAAAAACAATTGTAGGCAGCTTGATAATTATACCTTTCATGCCTTTTATTTTTTCTATCAAACACATCTATTTCTTACATTTGGAATATTATTATTCCGTATGCTCTTTTAATCACATGATTGACTTTTTCCAATTGGTTAATCATATTTCTTATCTCATATTTAGTCTAGTTTAGCTTAGGAGATTCTACAGTAATTCTTCGTACGCTTGTGTTTGTAGACAGTGAATGTAGTTAGACCATATGGGGCAGGTGAGTAATGCTTGACTTGTACATAATTTTGTACATAATTTTTTTTGTTGTATGTTTCATTGATGCCGCTTTGCCTTTTTATTGTATCATATGGTGTGTCAGCTGCTCGGTTTTATAGTGATAAATAGCCTTATGATATTTTGAAACCCCATTCCCATAATGCTCTAAATAATGATTTGAAATGCATATTTTTCAGCTTTCTCCTTTTGGATTATATGTTGCATGCTTGCATAGTCTGACCTAGTCCTCTTTTTATTTGAATTTAATGCAGATATATGCAGAAATGATTGGCAATGTTATGATAGATGCTCGATCAACTGGAAAATATTACCATTGTAAGTTCACAAAGCAGGAAACTCTTTAGAACTATAGCAATTATAGATTGGACGCTTTGCTGAGTTGTGCTGAACAATCTTTAATGCTTCAGATAGGACATTCACATATTGATTGTTGTTGCTGCTCATTTGCTTCCCATTTCTTTCAAATGGACCACTTAATCTTAAGTTTCAGACATTGTGTTTTAGTTACCAGTATTACTTGTTGTAATTGTGATGTGAAAATCTGAAGTCAGTTTCAATTTTTTTTTTTGTTCTAAAATTGCAAATTCAGTTATTGTGACAACACAAATATGTTGTAATTTTCTAAGGGTCAATATTTGCTGCTTATGCCATCTTTTTTACTCAACTAACATGTTTACATGATGTCTTCTTCACCCGTCTGACTTTTAAGATAGAAATTGCTTGTTCCTGCGTCTTCCTTGCATTGTGTCAACCTATCTCTTGCTTTGTGATTTTTCTACTTCTGATTGTCTTGAAATTCTATTTGTGCACATGGTTTACTCTTATTCAAAGGGTCCTTTACTTTCACAACATTTTATATAGTTAGGGCTCTATCAAAAATTTGGTTTGACATGTAAATATCTTATTTCAGGTTGCTGCCAAGAAGATGATACTGAAGGATGTCACTGACTACATTGTTAATATCATTTCTAGAAGAGCTGAGGATAATTATAACTATGGGG
Source organism: Glycine tomentella (assembly GCA_007407185.1). NCBI lineage: Eukaryota > Viridiplantae > Streptophyta > Magnoliopsida > Fabales > Fabaceae > Glycine > Glycine tomentella. Next base: position 231,432 of record PYAF01005708.1, read on the forward strand.
TCATTCTTATCCCTGAAGGTCTAATTGATTTTATTCCTGAGGTAGCTATCACTAGTCGTTAATAGTTTTTTTCTCCCTATATGATGGTTTGGCATCTGTTCACATACAATCAATATGGAAACACATGTTAATGATGGTCACTTTTATATTTTTTTTGTTTGCAGGTCCAACACCTTATTGCATAACTCAATGAAATTCTGCCACATGATGTCGTGGATGAGGGAGGGCTATGGAAGAAGAAACTCATCGATCAGTCATTAAAGATTTTTGAGTTTTTACCTGAAGCAATTCAAGAACAATTAATGCTTGAAATAGATCCGCATGGAAATGTTCAGGTGCTTAATGTATTATACTGCTATACTTGTTGTGTTTTATCTCGCATGTAATGCAATGTTACTAAGCCTTAATGCTGGTATATATATCCATTTAGGTTGCCAAGATAGAAACAGAGAAAATGCTTATTCAAATGGTTGAAACTGAGTCGGAGAAGAGAAAGCGGCAAGGCACATATAAAGGCGGATTTAGGGGGCAGTCCCACTTTTTCGGGTACTCCGTCTATTTTAGATATATCATTCTTAGAGTTGTAAGGTTTGATTCTACTTACTGCTATGCATTAGGTTATGGTGCTACAGCCCTCCTTCAAAGTGGGAAGACTGGATTAATATCATCGGTTTGTGCCAATGCTCTTCACATTATCTTCTAATCATCAAATTAGATATTTCTTCTACATTGGTTTTAATGATTGATTGTGGTTGAAAATGTTTGGTAATATAGGGGCCATCAACTCAATTTTTGGATTTGCTATGATATTTTGATCAGGTTGGTAATTTGTGTGCTCCTGTAGAAGAATGGACTGTTGGTGGAACTGCACTCACTTCATTGATGGACGTGGAGAGGAGACATGGTATACATTGTGATCTAGTGGAGCTTTTGCTTTGCCCCAATACCTATTTTCTGAATTTTTATTCATTACATGTACATGACATTTTGTCTCCAGGTTGTTACATTTATTTGAATGTACTTTCTCTGATGTTCTACTGTTAATGAATTGTGTGATATTCTTTTTAGGTAAAATTCAAGCCTGTGATCAAGAAGGCAATGGTGGAGCTTGAAGGTATATATATGTATTCATCTATTGTTTGCTCTGCAAAATTAGTGAGAACTATGTTTTTCACCCGCATGGAAGGATAAGAATGAAATGAAGGGGAGAGAAAAGTATTTTCTTTTATGGGTCCATAATTTTTACCTTGTCATATTAATCACCATGACATGCTTAGTTGCTCAACCTTCAAGTTCATGGATGCTGATTTTCAGTTCTTTATAAATAAGGATTTGCTATATAAGGTACATGATTGTTGTTATTATAATATTTGCTCTAATTATCTTTGATACTGATCAACTACATTTCACGTTGAATCTTCAGGGGCACCCTTCTAAATGTTTTCCTCCTTGAGGGATGAGTGGGCCCTAAAAAATTGCTACATTAGTCCAAGTATGCATTGACTGTTCCTACACTCTTTGTTTCTTCTGTATGCACCTAAGTCATGCTCCTCTCTTTAGTTTTTAAATTGTGTTGTTGTCTATGTTAGCTAGAAATCAAATATAAGTTGAAATTTCTTTTAATGTTTTGAACTTTCCTGTGGTTAAAGTAATTGATGGGGAATTATGGAACAATAAACGTAAGTCTTCCACGCTGATGGCATGGCCTCCACGCTGGTAGCGTGGCATTCCAGAACAAAATATTTGTTTTCTTCATATCCCACGCTGGTGGCGTGAGAACCACGCTAGTGGCGTGGCAACCCAGTGGAAAATGTTATTGAAGGTTGCATTCCACGCTGGTGGCGTGGGAACCACGCTAGTGGCGTGGCAATCCAGTGGAAAATGCTATTGAAGGTTGCATTCCACGCTGGTGGCATGGGAAGCTTTGCCCAATTAGGCTGTGTAATATGCTTTCCTGCTATAAAAATTGCTTAAATTAACATAACATATAATAGGGAGAGATTCATCACAATTTATCACAATCAAAGGCAATTATAGACCATTTGTGGATGATTCTTTGCTTCTAATAGCTTGGAAAGAACTACATGCTAGACGCATATCATATATATATATATATATATATATATAAAGAGTGTAAAAGAAATAATAGACAACTTCATTTTTTATTTAACAAAATAAAATCATTTATACTTTAAATTTCTTGAATTATTTTTGTTGATAGGTACTAAATCAATAGTATGAGGAACAATCAATTTCTCTCTTTCTCAATTACTCAATTTCTAATATTATATATGTTCTTATAGTTTCTTCCTTTTCACTACGATAACACTATTCATTGTCCTAGTCTTTTGATTTTGTTGCTGCATATGTATTTTTGTTGAACCTATGCATTATAAATTTGTAATTGGGGTGATGTGAAAGGTTGAAGGTGCAACAATTTTCAGGTGATATCTATGTGGCTACTTGTGATTAGTTCATTTTTGTCGAACATTGATATTGGTATAAAACATAACTAGTTTTTCTTTAGTTTGAGTTTACATTTGACAGGATCACCTGAAGGAATAACGCTGGTGTTGTATTGTTGTGCTAAAGTCTCAAACATTTATTTCATTTGGTTGTTAATTTGAAGGCTTTTGGTATCTTTCAGGGTTTAAATGGTATTGTAGGAGATGAGATAGGACTTTGAAAGACCATTAAGGCCATTGCTTTTTTGGCCCAAAGAATCTATACCGTAGGTAAATTATGTTTCTTTTCCTTTTTTTCCCTTGATAGGCTTAGGTACAGTAATGGCTTTCTACATAGGGTTAATGTTTGACAAAAATGAACTTCTTTTAATCAAATGTCATTAACCATACAAAGATATTTGTCATCAGTTAGTAAATTTTGTTTGTGGAATGCATTAGCCACACTAAGGTGTATTAGATATAGCTTCAATCATAAGCCTTGACTTAAGCAATTGAAACAATTAATTTGTACAGTGTCATTTACTAACTATGGATTCTATATTGCGTTATGAGACCAGCCCATCATGTAATCACTGTTAACAAACCAGCTAAACCGATGCTCACAATATCTCTGATTTAGTATTTGCTATCTTCACAGGTCTATGGAGGTGAGGCAACAATATTATAAAAGACTAGTCTATCAAGCGATCCAATGCATAACTGACTGTTGCTTAATTATCCATTTTTAGGCAGATCCTTTTTTCTTACTATAATGTTCATCGCTAGTTTAAACTGATAATTGATTCTTAGTTCCCTTTTGAACTCTCAGGATTGTTAACTCTGGTGAGTTACACTATAGAATTTTATAAGTGGTCAGTAGTGTTTTGTATTTTCTAACATAGTCTTGGTACAATAATCTGGAAGTATTAATGGTTTTAGGTGATGTGATGTTGTAATTCCAATAAATTCGTGTTAAAGGCTTTTAATATATGATGTGGTTTTAATAGTTGTATGTTATGCATTCGTAGGTGTAAAATATTTAAAAAATATATAAATAAACAAAGACGATTATTAACAAACTATCATGTTCATAAATGTTGAGATTAAAAAAAAAACATACAAACGAAGACGGTTATTAAGAGGAAACCGTCATCATAGGTTAACATACGATGACGATTTTTTCTAAATAACCGTATTCGTTTATGTTTAATAAAAAAAATTGTAATAAAATAGAAACAATGACGGTTATTACGAAAAAACCGTCATCATATGTCAATGTATGATGATGGTTTTGCTTAATAACCGTTTTCGTAGGTTTTTAATTTAAAAAAAAAACTAAAATAAAATAGAAACGATGACGGTTATAAGGAAAATCCGTCATGGTATGCTGCCATACGATGACGGTTTTCCTTAATAATCGTTTGTGTTCTATTTTAAAAAAATTAAATTTAAATAAAAAACCTACGAAGACGGTTATTACGTAAAACCGGATACGATGACGATTTTCCTTAATAACCATTATCGTTTGTATTTTATTTAAAAAAATTTAAATTGAAAATAAATATCTATGAAGACGGTTGTTACGAAAAAATCGTCATCGTAGGTTGACTTACGATGACGGTTTTTTTCGAAATAATCGTCTTCGTAGGTTTTTAATTTTTTAAAAAAATTAAAATTGAAATTAAATGGAAACGAAGACGGTTATTAAGAGAAAACTGTCATCGTATGCTGACATGCAATAACGGTTTTTGATAAATAACCGTCATCGTAGGCATTTTATTTAAAAAAAAAATTAGAAACGATGACGGTTTTTAGAACCGTCGTCGAAAGCACCCCCTTTTCAACGACAAGCACAATAATGGCAGTTCGACAACCGTCATCGTAGGGCCTAAATAACCGTCATCGTTGACAGTCTTTGTAGTAGTGTTCTGTTTCTGGAAAACAAGTTGTTCTATGATAATCGATTACCATGAATCGTAATCGATTACACAAGTGTTTTAAACTTTTATGGCTTGTTGTATTAATCGATTACAATACGGTTTAATCGATTATTTTGTTCATGAAACATTGCAGAAAGCTAAAGAACAGGTTAATTGATTATTTGGTTAGTTTAATCGATTACATATGACAATTTAATCGATTACACTAGCGAATTAATCGATTACTGACAGTTAAATCTATTTTTTTAACAGCTTGGTGAGTCTATTTCTTTATAAATAGACCTTGTGCGATTTTCTAATCATAAGTGTGACTTGTAACATCCCCAAAATTCTAAAAATGTGATGATAATTGGATACAAGTATGTTTAGAGAAAAATAACTATATCACTATCTCCATGAAGTAGAAATTACTAGAAAACCCTTAAGATGAAAATTACAAAAAAAAAATGCCCTTGGACATTTTTAAAAATGACCAAAATACCCCTAGGTTGAATGACATAATTACCAAAATGCCCCTAGGCCAAAAATGCTCAAATAACTTTAGAAATTTTGTAGAAACTTGATGAAATTATAGAATACACTTAGCTGACTAAGTATCAACAAATTTTGTGACACAAAACTGTAGAATAAAATTTCTACAAATTTTAGAAGATGACAACTTTGAGGCTTTATTCAAGAAAACTCAAGCATCAGAA
>PYAF01005708.1:236610-248546 GCA_007407185.1 Glycine tomentella
TATTCCTTCCCTTTAGATTGGTCCTTCACGTGAGAAAACATGTAGAAGAGGCAAGAAACTTCATGATAAGCCACTTGGAAAGCAAGCCACATGATAGAAACAAGTGGCATGACACTTGTATGGCATGGATGCAAGGTAACATAAAAATCAAGCCAAGATTTCTCTACACTCTTCCATCTTGCACGTGGACATCTCTAGAGATTATTTCAACAATCCCAACGGTCAAAAGTTATATATGTGAGATATTAGTGTGCCCTTAAAATTTTAAAGAGATCCAACGGTTAACAAATCCATAATCACTATTTTACTAAAACGAGTTTTGGGGTAAAAGAAAAACACGAAATCTTCTTAAAATCTAGCCACTCCACGAAAATGCAAGAGAAATGGAGAAACTTCAAGAGCTTGGACACGTGGATGATGGAGAATTAAGAGCCTTTATGATTTGGACAAGTGTAGGGACACTTGTAAAGGGGTGGACAAGTGGAAAGATAAGCCATTATGGTATAGGAGATATTTTTCTATAAAGTGAATCCTAAACCACTATATAAAAGGAGGTGGTGGACCTAAAACACAAGTCATTCTCAAGGAATTCTCTTACCCTCGTTCACATGACCACTCTCTCCCTATACCATCTTCATTTCATCTTTCTCTTATAAAGCTTGAATCAAGTAAGAAAAACAAACTCATCACTTTGAAAGAATTTTCATGAGAAACCTAGCAACCTTAGGAAGAGTTCTTGTCAAGCTTAGTAGAAGGATATCAAGGCTTCCTCTCTAAGAGGATTTTCCAAGGAAGGAAGGAAGTCATCTATCCATTCAATTGCAAGGTTCAAACTCCCTTGAGGTAGGTGAAGATGAATCTCTAGTTAATCAATGAGTTGGATTAATTTACATGCTAAATTATGGTTGTTATTTAGGCTTGAATTTCGTGCTATTTGAAGGTTATTCTTTGATGAGAATATGTTGAATTAATTCATAAGATAGGTTATGATTTATATCCATCAATATTAGTGAAGTATGGAAGTCTATTTGATGATCTTTTGATGTGATTTTAATGATACTTTGGACTGTCTGTTTATATTTTTATGGACATGTATTGATTTAATTTTTGAAGAAGAGGATGAATGGTGTGGAGTTGAATGGTTTAAATACTTGATGATTTGAGTTTGAGGATTAATTAGTGTGGTGATAGATGAAAGGAGAATTAAGATATATACTAGATGTGAACCTTTGCTTGTAAAGGTTTGAAAGAATTAGATATTATTTATATTGAGGATTATTAGTTAGACTACTAACATAATTTTTCTGTAGTTAAGGTTATTCTCTGGTTATGCATAAGTTTGGTAATAATCTTACTTAATTAAGGTATGGTGGTGTAACTATACTTATAAAAGCTTAGTGGATAAAATATGGTGGTGTAACCATACTTATGATATATATGATGATATGATCTGTGTTTTACTTATGCATTTGATTTTTCATATGGATGATTTATGTGATTAAGATCGGTGGATTCATGTTTCCATGTTCCAAGTCCAGTACGAGGCTTTGGGGAAACAAAATTTAATGCTACATACAGTACGATATGTAGTACCCATGGGCAAGGATATATGGCAAAATTCATGCATGTTTGCGTAAGACTATAGCAGCGACCACGCTCAGCGTGGTCACATACAGTACGATATGTGGGAGCCATTTGCCCTAGGATAGTTCATCTCATGCATTCATATAGTTTGCATATTGCTTGTGTATGTGTTTGATTTTTTTTATGATTTTACTAACCTAATAATAAGGTCGGGATTCAGCTTTGCCTACTGAGAAATTTATTTCTCACCCGAATTGTTTCATTTTTTTTTTTAGATGGCAATGATGGACAGGTTCCGTGAAGCCTTGGAGTAGTGAAGAAATATAAACGAAATTATGTAATAAGCTGGATTTTGAGAAAGTAGTGTACTTATATTATCTAAACTTTTGTATCAGAGACATTGGTTATGTATACGAGTAGCAAATCCTTTGCAACTTTTACGCTTTAAAATCTTTACTATTATTCGTTTTTTTAGAAAATTTATCTTTAAGTAAAAATAAAATTAATAAAGAATAAGTAGAAATTTAGGTCGTTACATGACTTACCCAAAAGTCTCAGAGCTTTTAGAAGTGCTAAAATTCATGTTTCTCTCTAAAATTAAAACACCATCTTGTGAGATCAAGATTTCTAAATTTTGAAGAAATGTTTTAGAAACAAGAAGGATTTCAAGATTTGATTCTGAGAATTGATTCTTACAACCTGAAGAATGTGGTAACATCATTTCATTCATTCATTCATAAAAGACATCAGGTTATGTTTATCTTGAACTCATCTTTGTTAATTGTTCTAAACATTTTTCTGTTGTATTGATATGTCATTGAGTTTCTTTTAGAGCATACTAGAGTAGGGTTCTCTAGTGTTTGAGATTCTGAGTAGGGTTCTCAATTTCTTGGTGATTGTAATTCTAATAGGATTTTAGAATTCATATCTTTATCTAGTGTTGATAGAGAAATCATATGTAAAACTACTTGTAAAAGAATCTTTGATATAGTAATAACTCTAACCTAGTGTTGGTTGGAAGCAACTGGATGTAGCCTCCAAGGTTGAGAGGTAAACCAGTATAAATTGGTGTATTCTTTATTCTATTTTTGTTCATATCTCATTGATTGAATTTGGGTGATTAAGAATTTGTCAACAAGATTTTGTTTCAAACATTACTTGAATTCCAAGGGTAATTTTGGTTGAAAGAAAGATTTTGTATTTCAAAAGGTTTTAAGTGATACGATCCATTTACCAAATTCCGCAAGTTGTTTTTTGAATAAAATTTTTAATCTTTTGTGATAAACCAATTCATCTCCTCTTTGTTTGTTTGATTAGTGTTCATTGTATTTTCAATTGTATCTTTATTGACTACAACAAAGAAGAACATGTCTTATTTAGAAGTTAAGCAGAGTTAATGTCAAATACAACAAAGGCAGCCGTGTCAAAACCATCATATACCTCCAACTTTAGCTTTTACTTAACATGAGAACTTTTCACAAGTAAAAAAACTCAAATATTGAAATCGTGAAATTGTTTCTAATAATAATAATAATAATCATAAATGTACTACCTTGGCGTGGTTTCATAAACATTAATCTGGCAAGAGGAACAGAAGTACACGCCTAAATCAATTGTAACGTCCTGGTTACATTCGCAGGCTTGACAATACCATTGATTTGTGTTAAGTACAGATAAAATAGTTCTCAAAACTATAAAGAAGACATCCTACAAAAAAGGGTTACATGCATTATAAATAAAAAAATCATTTGTAAAAATAATAATATATTATAGTTATTAATATTAAAATTAACAGCTAAATCTCTATTGAGATGTGCAACTTATTGATCATTTTTTGAGGATATTGTTAAAAGCTCGTCCTTTATTGAAACATTTTTTGAACATTCTCTAATAGCATAAATGGGTCCATTGAGTCCCACTCTACTTGCAATTACCCTACATGCAGTATAATTTATTTGTCATACAACAGAATATAAAAAAGGTGAAATATGATCCATATACATGCCTTTTTTTAAAACAACAAAGCATGCTTAGATTGTGGATTCCATACCACCCTTGATGTGTTCATGACATTTTGCACAATTGCAACTCCTGAACTTTTTTTGATAAATAAAATCACCTCAATCATAGTCAAATTCTATTTTTCATAAAATTGCTTTGAATTTTTTATGAAAGCTTCAGACTGTATAACCCACTCTTATACAACTTGATTTTTGTAAATTGTATCACAACAACAGTTTATCACCCACATTAACAACACACAATGTATTTCACCCCTACAAAAAAATGATAAAATAATAATCTATAAAATAAATATATAAATGTATAAAATATCATTATTTGTCATCAAGCAAACGTAATTGGATAGTCTTGTGGTCTTGCCATTTTTCACAGAAACTTTTTTAGCAAATATATCACGCATGACACCCATGACATCTATTACCAAAAAAGAACAAATAATATAAAATCAATAACATGATCAAATGTATTCAAATCTATTTTCTGAATGATTTGAAACATACTAATGAGATAGTCAAATTGTCCATTTGTGTTTGTTATGTCATTAGACAACATAGGGTTAATAGAATTCATAAATATGTTAACATCTTCACAATGCGTGATTGAAGTTTTTGCATGGAACAACAACTTGAACTTGTGATCGGTTGCACCAGATGCATCACCATTTCCAATGACTCCGAAAAAACTCATAACATATACCTCATTTTTAGAAATTTGATACTTGAATTTGCGCATCATAGGCTTCCTGATAGTTGCTTGAATTTTACTCCCCTAAAATAAAAAAAAGAAGAATGCATGGGAACTTGTAATCTGTCAGTTTCAACTTAAACAAAATTATTGAAAGGAAAAAATATATTTAATATCTTACGTCAACATCAAGAAGTATCATCTTAATGGCATAAGGTTTCTTGTTATCATCAATATGGCACATATTCCATAATCAGATAACCCTAGCTTTTAATCTCCATGTTTGTATTGCACTAGGGACATTGAAAATGCTATAAAATATGGTAGCCATTTGAATATTGGAGGATAAGTGTAAATTAGATTTCACTCAAATTTTTGTAACTCTATGAATCATGTTGGATGAAAAACTACATATTTATAGACAACTAATGATGATATGGAATCAATCTTTATGGTGGGATGTAGTCGAATTTAAAATTTCAACCTCATGTATCATGATGAATGTCAGATCACATACACTATAAAATAAAATTTTAATTAGTACTCAAAATAAGATGACAAACATATAAAACAAAACAATACGATGATTGAACTAACACTGAAACCTATATCCAATACATTTAATATTATTTTCATCCATTATTGAAATCTCACTAGTTAGTTATGAAACAATACTCAAAACAATCCAAAATTGAATACTAACATGTACATGCAAGCATCATCATGAAATTTGACACGTATAAAGCATAGTCATGGTCAAATGCTATCATGAATTTTTTTGGAAGCCTGCAAAACCTATATGAGTTCTACATGGGTAATACTATAGAGACACAAATATAAAACTTACATATGATTTGTGTTCATATTCATATATGTGATAGCTTCATGAAGCATAACATATATAATGACAAAAACCTAGAATTCATGAACTGCCTCAAATAGTCAACGTATATGGACAAAAGGCATGTAAGAGAAAAGTAGAATGAAATCATTACAATAACTTTTATCCCAAAAAATTGATCTTCATTGGTCTTGAATAATATGTAGCAAGAGCAAGAAACTTAAATAACACGCAGTAAGAGCAAGAAACTTAAAAGGCTAACAAATTTTAAAAAAAGTTTTAATATACTTTCAATTGAAAATTCAAATTTTAACATGATAGCATAAAAAAAACATAATACATTCTGATTATCATATTTTTTTTAAATGGATATAAGTTAACTGCCTAATTGGAAATATTTATATGAAAACTATCTAAAAATGCAAGTTTTGTCACTATAACACAATTTTATTTGAAGTGATGAACATAAACTTTAATGATATTAATGATGTAGCAAATTCAAAATCATGCCATTTAGCATGATATGATCACTGTCTATTAGAAAGATTTAGTCAATAGTCATGAAAAGATGTATTATAGACACTAAAATATATAAAAATTGTAGCATGATAGATATTGTATGGATAATGTAAACAATATAATTAGACGACCATAAGGTGTTTCTTAATGTTCGTTGCTAAATGGATATGACAAAAGAGTAATTTAATTGTTACTTGAACAGTTAGGTAGTTTGTCCACCAATAAAGATTCATGGTTGTTAAAAGATAGATGAGTTTATTTATTTAAACATTTTTTTAAAGTATATTTTTAATAGAATAAGATTTTTTTTTTACTTTTCAATGTGTATTCTAAATTATTTTGTTTTTTTAGAAAAACAAATTATGGGTTAGTTTGTCTAAAGTTTTTCTTCTAAAAATGTTTTTTAAATAAAATAACCAATGTTATATTTTTTATGTGTTTCTATAAGCTATTTTTTGAAAAATTTTCTATTTTTTAAGAAGCAATACCTATTTGCTTCTTAAAAAACAATTTTTAATTTTTTTTTTTAAGTTTTAACTAAGGCCAATAATTGAAAAAAAAAATAATAACACCTTTTTTGTTTCACTTGAATTACACAAGAACCTCTTTTGTTTAAACCATTTCTTTGACACCTCTTCTTGTAACAACATTAAGTTACATTTAGTTTTAAAACTTAAAACTCAAAATTACCCCTCATCTCCACAATTACATAGATACTCCCTCTATTTTATACATATTACACATGCATCTCTTGTATTTTTCCAACGTTATGCACGATACCCCTTTGTCATTTCAAATCTAGATTATCAATTGAGAGATTTGCAAGTTCCTAATCTAAGTTGTACACTGATTTGCATCGATATATAAGTTTGGTCATGCCTCAGATATAGTCATTTATGTTTTCACATTTGGGGTGTAATAACCTATTCTAGAAAGGACTGTTGTGCGTTGGAGCATTTGAGGTCCCTAATTTGAGTTGTAGGGGACCTACACACATCAATCTAAATTTCACTTTTTTGTGTTTAAATGCATTTTATAAACCTCAATTGGTTAGGGCTTTGGTTTTTAGGAACTTCAATTGGTTGGGGAGTGAGGAAGTGGAAAAAAAGTAAAGAAGGAAGAGGAGTGTTGGTGTTGATGATATGGTTGGGGAAGGCTAGAAAAGGGAAGACAAATTAGAGGAAGAGAACAATTTGGTAGCGAAGTAGATGAGTCTCTTTGACTCAAAATAAAAGTTTCAATTTTTTTAATGGTTTGAGCTCAAATTGTTGGTGACTTGTGAAACTTTCTGGTGTTAAGTCTTTATTTTTATAAAACAATGGTAGTGTAGGTTGACAATTCAAATTTGAAACAACAAAAGGGTGTTATGTGTAATGTTTGAAAAACATAGGAGATACATGTGTAATATGTATAAACCACATGGTGTATATGTAATTGTGTAGATAATGGTGGTTTAGGAAAAAAATTACTTACAAATGACGTGTTAGTCACATGATCAAATGAACTTAACGTCGTTTGGAGCACAATAAGTGCAATTGTGGGAATGCAAAAGTTAGAGTATTTATGTGAGTTGAAAAAAAAAGTCTTTATATAATTCGAGTAAAATATAGGGAGTGACACTATAATTTTCTCTCGATCAAAAAGACCAAAATATGATTTTCATTCTAGTAAAATACCAAAAGTTTTTTTTTAGTCCTTGCAATTTTTTTGTTCGTTTTTATGCCCATAAAATTAAAATGTGTCTTTTTGGCCTAGAGTTAGGTTTGGACGAATGTAAACCTATGTGACATTTTTAAAATTGAATTTTAAAATGCAATTTCTAGGACCAAAAATCGCCACAAAATGCAAATTTTGTTTAAAAAAAGCAAGAATACAATTACAGAAAAAATTAAACAAAAATGCTAGAATCAACCATAACCACCACACCTCAAACAACCATCATCACCATGATTGGGAGTTTTTAGTTAAATATCTTTCTATTATTCTTATCTTATTTGAATTCTCTTGGACTCTTATTTTCTCAATCTAATTCAGTTTTTGTCTTAGGCAAGCAAGTGAACTTAATTGCTAATTGTTGCTTATTTTCGGATTTTTCGCTCACTTGACTTATCTTCCTTGTACAGGACCTACAGAGCTCTACAGAACTCCGAATAGAGCATATGAGTAGTCCTTGAAAAGATAACGAAAAGATCTAAAGTTTGTCAGAGATAAATCGAGACCAATTCTGTCATTTGGAGGGTCATTTTAGGCTTAGAAGTCAGAAATACTGTACTTGAATTTTGGACTATGAGTTGGATTTCTTATTGGTGTAATTAGCAAAATTAATAAGTTTAGATGGGCTTGCTTATGGCCCATTCTTTCCTTCTACTTAGTCACTATATGTTAGTGAAATGAGGGAGTGAATAACACATTACATTTTAGCAAAAACTGAATTTAAATTTTCCTTTTTAAGTTTTAAGAATCAAAACTCTTTCTCTTATTTTCTCTCAACTGTTCTTCATTGTTCTTCTCTGTTCTTCATTTTCATTTTCATTTTCTGTTTTTCCTTTTTCATGCACCAATTTCATGGGACTTTTCATTGATGATGATCATGGGAGGCTAAACAATCAATCAATCCAAGGATCCAGTCCAAGCAAAGGGGAATTTGAGTTATGGTTTGGTATTTCAAATTTTGTTTGAATGTTCACTTTCTTCTTCAATCATCTATTTAGTTTTCATGATTATGAATGTATTTAGGATTGAAAGCGGATTAAATTATGGATTCATTTCTTAATTTCGAATTTTAATCACAGATTAATTGGATGATATTTCAATTAGGTTTGTAATTTCAATTAATTTAAGAGTTACTTCGATTGAACTGCTTCTAATTAAAAAACAAAAAAAATACACATATGTATTTTTTTTGGTTTTTTAATTTTATATTAAAATATATGGATAAATATTAAATATTTTATAATTACTTTTATTTGTTATTTTCATTTGTTTTATGGTGAATTTTTTTATTGGTTTTGAATTTTTTTAATTAATTTTAAAATTGGATAAAAGTAGTTTAATGTTATTATTTAAAAATGCAAGTAATTTTATTTTTGGTAATACTGTTTAATATTATGTAAATATTTTTAATTATTTTATTAAGTATTTTAGTAATTTATGTTATAATTACTTTGAATTAATTTAATATTTTAATTAATTTTGTAAATTTTTGTAGTAATGTTAAAATTTAAGTTTCTAGAGATATATCGTTGGATGAAAATATTTTGATAATAATTTTAACTTGTAAAATATGAATTAAGATATATTTATTTTGATTTTGCTTATTAATTTTGCCAATTTTCATAATGTTAATTAATCATTTGGCATACTAATGTTAAAATTTTATTATAAGAATAATGTTATATTAACACCAAATATAATTTAAGTAATAACAGTAATTAAATGTCTTTCATAAAAAGATTAATGAATATGAAATGAACATGAAAAAGTAAAGAAAAGTAAAAAAGTACAAATGATGTTAGTTGTCAACTTTCTTGTATGGACAATTAGGACGATTGTGTCATTCACTTTTACACAATGAGCATTTTTTTTTGTCTATTTGGAATTAGTTCGTCCATCTCATTATATATGAGTAGTGATTGACCTTCTCAATGTTTTTCATTGTTTTGAATCATCAGACATAAAATATGGACCCAAATATTGAGGCCAATTTTCTTCACTTCCAAGGCTTAACTTGTTGCACTTGTAACTTTGATAAAAATCAGCTAGTCATCCTACAACAACACTTTTGTCCCCCTCCCAAAGCTTATTTCATATTTTCTAACTTCCCACCTTCTTCATCCTTTTTGATAACTCTTTTTTCCCTAAATTCATACAATGGCAAATACATAATCAGGACCTATTGACGATTCATTGTTGCGCTTCCAAGACAGTCATGTTTCAAACTTAATATGGGAGGTGAGGAGTGACTGCTTCGTCCAAGGTTTCATTCTGTCTAGAGGATAGCACACTTCGATCAGATAGACAATCGTGTAAAGAACGCCATAAATCAAGTTGGCTTTGGTCGTGTCATGACTGTCGGATAGGTGGAAATTAACAATCATTTTGTTGGTGCGTTGGTTGAACGGTGGAGAACCAAAACACACACATTCCATTTTCCATATGGAGAGGCAACCATCACGTTACAAGATGTTGCCCTACAATTAGGGTTGAAGATAGACGGGGTGACAATAACCGAATTGAGTCTTGCGGATGTACGTGAAGCTTGTTAGAACTTATTAAGGAACACTCCTCCTGATAAGTATATTAAGGGCAAAACTATTTATCTAACATGGTTGTGCCAAAATTTTCAGCTAATGCTGATGAGTTTTTCATTGCACAACATGCCAGAGCTCATATAATGATGCTCATAGGCGGTTGTTTGATGCCAGATACATATGAAGCACACGTTCACTTCATGTATCTTTTGTTATTAGCCAACTTGACTGAGGCAGCTGAGTATAATTGGGGTGCAACAATATTAACTTCTTTATTTTGGTCACTAGATTGGGCTGTTAAGTCTTCACAAACTAAAATAGGTTGATGTTTGTTGTTGCTGCAATCATGGACGTGAGACCGCATTAGATGCATTGCCCCACATATACTTCCCCTGTTGGACGAAGAATTCCAGCAAGGTCTTGGATTTCCGCTTGCACGAAGGTGGTCTCGTCCTATGACACACACAAACATCTCCACCAACTTAGTCAGATTGATAATGACATTTTTGATAGACTACATATAAACGAGGTTCATTTGTTAATATTCCTATTAAGTATTTTTAATAATTTCTTATTCTTTAATAAATATGTGATAACAATTATATGTGTTGCAGTTCTTGTGGACACCTTATGACTCCCTTGAAATAAGGCCACTAATTATTAATGTAGACATATCTATGATTGTTCATGCAAGAGTACCTCTCATATGTTATGCAATTGTGGAATGACACCCAGTAGATAGGGTCATGAGACAATTTGGAATGCGACAAAATATTCCAGATGACCCACCAAATCTAGATGAACCCCGCAACATAGATATGAGTGGCAAAACAAATATTTTTTGGCTTTACCATCATCATCACTGGATTAACGCTTACAATAATTGGAATGATTTTATAGTTCAAGGTGTGATGGACCAAGGTATTTTGCACGAAAATTCAGAATACATGCAATGGTATATACGTCGAACTAGACGATATATATCGCATGAAGAGACACCCGTTACTCAGGTTGCAACTTTACTCTTGTAATTTGGATAAATTATTTATTACTATTATTATTCATTACATGTTTCTAACTTAAAAAATCTTTATTTACAGTCCCATACTGGCCATCACCACCATCAATCACATGCTGAACCCAATGTACCTCCAATGCATGTTCTTGGATTCATGCCCACTATCATCAATCACATGCACAACCGTTTTATCCATCAGTGGGTTTTTCTGGATACATGCCTCAAGATTGTGAACAAAAGTTCACAACATTTTGGGTTTTCACCATATGTGCCTCAACAATCATTTCAAGTTCCTTCTATGTCAAATATTTTTGAAGGACACTCTTAGAGATTTGGTACCACTTTCAACACTCCGTCATCATCATATAACCCATCATCATCGATATCTTTTATCGTCCGTCATTACCTACTCAAATGCATGACATGGGTAATGACGATGACGACAATGATGATATGATGACCAATAATGATGATGATAATGATGGCCACGATGATGATCATGTTCATCAACAACAACAAACACATACACACACGTGATCATCCTAGAACAAGAGGAAAAGGTGGTAGAACAAGAAGAACAAACCCATCAAAAAATCTAGTGCAACAAGATGAAAGATCTCGACTCGTATCTAGAAGAACTCGTTGTGGGACATCACCCACTATTAATTTTTCTTTAATGACTATAATTTATTTCAATTTTATTTTATAATTCTAAGTCTTTGAAATTATATCTTGTGATCATATTACAATTAATGTTTAAAAAATTATTTACCATTAATATGACAATTGATTAATTAACATAGTTATATTTGTAAAAAGTCATTAACAAAATCAAAATAAATATATGTTATTTCATATTTTACAAGTTAAAATTATTAGCAAAATATTTTCATCAAACAATAAATTTCTAGAAATTTAAATTTTAACATCACTACAAAATTAATTAAAATATTAAATATAATTCAAAGTAATTATAACATAAATTACTAAAATACTTAATAAAATAATTTAAAAATAT
>PYAF01005708.1:248646-273293 GCA_007407185.1 Glycine tomentella
TATATAAGCTGTAAAAAGGAAAAAAATATTTAAACTAACATATGACTTTAAAGTCATAAATATATATACGACTTTAAAGTTATAAAAAGTCATAAATATATATATGATTTTAAAGTCGTATATATATTTACGACTTTTGAACATATCTTTCAGAAAAAAGAAATTCCAGTTTGAAAATAGTAAATATATGTACGACTTTAAATTCGTAAATATACTTACAATTTCTGAACCAAAAAAGTATTATATACAATAAAATTGTAAATAAATTTACGACTTTACTTAAAAAAAAATATAAAAATTGTAATAGGTGATATGACTTACCCTAAATGATAAATAATTTTAACTCTACCCATATGATAATTACTATTTTTTAACCCCAAAAGGTCAAAAAGCTGGTGAAACTCTTGTGAATTCTTTTTGTGGGCTTATCCAAGTAACTTAGCCCTTACCATACCCTAATTTTCTTTCTTCAAATCGCGCGCGCTCCTCACTTCGAGTCTTCCACTTTCCTCCTCCGACTACCTCGCCGGAAATTCCCGCGGCTGCGCTCCTTCTCGCCGCAGCTTCTCTCTCTACTGAAGCCCTAGAGAGAGAATATTCATAAACCCTAATTCCCCTGTCAAGCTCGTAGCACAGTCACAGCCATGTATGGCGGTGGTGAGTATCCAAACCAATTGTCCTTCTATTTCTTCTGCTTCTGAGATGTGAGCTCAATTTTCTTCCTTTGGTTGAATCCACAGATGAAGTATCAGCTATAGTAACTGACTTGGGTTCACACACTTGTAAAGCTGGTTATGCCGGTGAAGATGCTCCCAAGGCTGTATTTCCCTCTGTAAGTGTTTTCTCTACCCTTTTTACTTTTCTAAAGTTTTGGATTTGTTGTTGTGTTTATTGTTTTGCTGATATTGTTTTACCATTTATTGGGCTATAGAGTAAGAAATGTTGTTATGCTCTCAGTTAATGGTGAAGAGGACACTGGCATTTTGCTGTGGTGATAGGCTAGTACTGCTTGATAGTGTAATTAGTTTCTTGTATAAATTTTAGTTGATTAGAATAATATCTGGAGAAAATGTATGGGTAGTTTGATTGTTGATAATGAATTGGTGGTTGTTTTGGCATATGCGAACTTAGGTTGTTGGAGCAATTGATCAAATGGATGTTGATGAAGCAGATAATGGTGAAAAGAACCCTGGCTCTGCTCCGGAATCAAATAATAATAATGTTAGAAATGCTGATTCTGACAAGGCCAAGGGAAAGAGGAAATTTTATGTAGGCTCCCAGTCCTTGGGGTACCGCAGAGACCATATGGAGGTAACTCTTTTGTAAGGGTTTTCGTGATTGGACTTGGATTAGTAATTTACAGATATTTTTGAAAATAATGAATAGGTGTTGTTATTTTCTTCTTCTGTGCTGTCAGGTGCTGTCTCCATTTAAGGATGGAGTTGTTGCTGACTGGGATATTGTTGACAGCATATGGGATCATGCCTTCAGGTCAATATTGAATTTCTATCTGTCTGTTATATGTATTGTAGGATTGTTGTTTTCCTTTTACCGTTTGTTTATTTTATGGCATATGGTTGGCATTTGATAAAGTTCATGTGGTTCCTTTTTTGATTAAAATCCCTTGATGATTCTTCTCAAAAGCAATGGTCCAAAGAATAGTTGATCTGTTACCTGTATCTAAAGCACAGATACACGAGATATTCTGGTATTAATGGTGGCTAATTAATGTTTGATGCCAATGAACATTCTTTTCCAAACATCCATGGTCCATACCATAAATATATTTTACTTTTACTTTGGCTTTTCAATCTCAACCCTGCTCTTTCAAATAAGGATTAGAGACATTGCTTGAACACATGGATTGTTAGCAAGTGTTGAGTAGCTACATTTTGGAGGTGAAAATTGGGGATCACATCATACCACACGCTGTAGTGTTGCACATTTTAGGTATTTTGGACCTGTCTTACAAAATAATGGGGGAGATTGAGTGGTATGAATGCATATGAATCAAACTGAGTGAACCAAACACATAGATACACATTTGAGCTTAAAAGAAAATTTTACTAAATAGCTATAAGATCAGTGATGCTTTGTATGGTAGTGAATGCTGGAAACAAAGTGCAAAAGAGAATTAATAGGTATAGCAGAGATAATAATGTCGAGGTGGATGAGTGGATATGCAAAGAAATGAAAGATAAGATCAAGAATATAGGAAAGAGTTGGAGTAGCACCACTAAGGAGAAGATAACAAAAATTCACTTAGAGTGGTTTGTCATGTGAGAAGATCAACAACGGCTCCAGCAAGAAAACTGGATCAAATTGAAGATAGTGCAATGAAAGGGTAGAGGAGCCAATAAAAATACCTTACACTTAGAGGTGGATTTTTTTTTTTTGATATCTCTATTTTTGATCCATGTAACTAATCCTACCTAGTGGAATAAGTGTATGTTTGGATGAAATTATTTTGAAGATCATAATCTGATTGATAGAAAAAAAGCTGTTTGTGTTACTAAGCCTGTATGTTGAATAACTATCTTAGTGAACTGTCATTAACTAAGTATCGTAGTGAACTAAGTCACTAAGACTTAACTACCCGAGACTGCAGTTGAATAACTGCAGCTCTCTTACATTACTCCAATAAGCCTGTATGTTGGTGGTGGTGGTTCTTTTCCTATTCTGGTTTTGATCATTTTTCAATTTTTTTAACTCATATACGTTGAGAATTATTTTATTTGTCACTGGGCACACATTATTTTTTTTGGTAGGGAATGCCTATTGATTATTGGGCATGCTTTTTTATTTTTTTTTTGGTAGGGAGTGCCTATTGATTGATCCTAAAGAGCATCCTATGCTCCTTGCAGAGCCCTCTTCTAACTCTCAACAACAGAGAGAAAGGTATTCTTGTTATAATTTGTAGTCTATAACTAATAGAGTTCAGTTTAAAGCATCAATACGCATGATATACTTTTTTTTATGTTTGTAGGACAGCGGAGCTTATGTTTGAGAAGTACAAAGCACCTGCATTGTTTTTGGCAAAAAATGCTGTTAGTCCTTCACTGACCCTATACCTCTAAAAATAATATATGTTATGGAGTGAGAATAAAACTATTGAAAGTTTATTCCTTGTGCTGAGATACAGGTTCTGACTTCTTTTGCATCAGGGCGTGCCACATCAGTAGTTGTTGATGGGTAAGAGATCATGAGGTTACTGAATGGTAGTTTTGTTCTTATTCTGCAGTAGTATCAATATAACAATGATATTTTTCTTCATTTCTTTATAGGTGTATATCAATTGCTTACCTCGTAAGATATTATATATGGAAGACCTAAGTTGTATTGTCTTCTTTAATTATATGTTACATGTCTTACTTTTACGAAGTATAGTAGGAGAATAATAGGAATTTGGAATTAGAGAGCAAATAATGGAGATCAAGCTCCTAACAAGCAGAGGTAGCTCTCTGTTGAGACTGAAATCAAAGAAAGAAAATTATGGGGAATTCTGCTGACTCACAGAATATCCTATCCCTCCCAAAACATCTCCACCTTTCTCAATAGTTGCCTATTTCTCCCAGATTCTTCCCTCACGTAATCCTTACTTCCAACCCTTTTTTTTCCAAACTCAATGCCATGGAATCAGTCTTAATCAGGATTATCACAACTTACAACCCATTACAGTTCAAATTCCTCTTCAGCCCCTGCCCCCTAACACTGTCCTCAAAGTAGTAGTCATATACTCATAAAAAGCCTCGTAGATGACATTAGACTTTGCTTTAGTAAAAGGATAAGGAAGTTTTAAGCATATGAGATCGAGAATTCAATTGAGAAAATTGAAAAGGGTAGGGAGAAATAGTACAACTTTTAAAGTTCAATATTTGTTCTATTTAATATTTGTTCTATTTATTACTACTAAGATGTCCCGATAACATCCAGAAGCATTGCTGATGTTTTCATCATTATTCCATTGTTTTCAGTGGTGGAGGCTCAACTACAGTCGCACCGGTACATGATGGTTATGTTCTTCAAAAGGTATTCCTTATTAACGTATCAAATAAAATTCACTTGTTGTGTCATATAACTGAATTGATCCATATTTTGATTGAAATTTCAGTATAGTTTTGTTATCCAATTTAATATATTTGATTTTACTGCAGATTATAGGATTATGCATTGATCTGATTTCTTGTATGCACCTCTCTGATGATAGATAAATTTGAAATGGTGTGATGATTTGATTAACTATGGGAAATATATAAATTAATTATTAAAAATTTAAATGTATGAAAGGACATCTTGAAAAATAACTTGATGCTAAAGTCTTCTGTTTATGTAATTGCTATTGTCTTAGTAATAAATAGATTTTTGGTTATGTAATTGTATATAGGCCATTATCTATATATTTTTATTCATTCATTAGATTGTGTTTTACAAAAATATATCTAATAATTCAAAATTGTATGAGAGTGGCTATGTATATTTTAGGAACTGTTGCTTGGCTAGGTATTTACAAACTAATATTTCATCATGTATGCTCTGCATTTTCATAATGTCTGCCATTCCATTTTCAATATATGTGCATGCCGCATACATGCACACACATGTCAAATTAATAATTTAAGATCTCATTGTACTCAGCATATATATTAGAGATTTGGCTAATAGTATGGGTCTTTCTGTCTGCTCATATCTTCTACTATGTTTACAACACAAGGCTGTGGCAACCTCTCCAATTGGAGGAGAATTTCTTACAGACTGCTTGATGAAAAGCTTGGAAAGCAAGGGTATTATGGTGGGTGGCAAACATTAGCTATTTTATTTGTCAATGATCATCTGAAACAAAGGTGCTGTGATTTTATGTGCCTGAGATTTCCCCCCTTTTACTTGTCACAGATAAAACCTCGGTATTCCTTCAGGAGAAAGGAAATACGCCCTGGAGAGTTTCAGGTATAATTTGTTTTCATTTTAATGATCTGTGAGTAGTATTTTTAATTCCATTTTCTTGCAATCATTAAAGTGTGAGGAATCAGACTTGATTTTTTTATGTTGTTTTCTTTAAAATTTGAACTTGGGCAGGATGAGGTTCCATCCCATGTTGTTTGTGCCTCCAAAACTTCTGGATGGTTTCAATACTTCTTCATTTGTCTCATCTCTTTTAATTGAGTGTCCTTCTTGAATATTTTTCAATTATGGATCAAATTCGATAAAATTTGCATGTGCCATTATACTGCTGCTAGTGACATGAGCTGAATAATTTAACTCATGTTTGTTCTACTAGAATGACATGAGCTGTAAAAGAGTTTTAACAGATCATAGAAGTGAGATATTTTGAGAGAGAAAAGTTTAGAATGAAGAAGTGAAAAATGAATATTAGCCTCTGAACTATGAGTTACAACTCAGTATTTATAGATCTGAGTGATTAGTTATGACAAACTAACTCACCAACTAACTTACTAACTGAATCATAACAGATAACTAACTCCTAACTAACTTCTAACTATCTGACTTGATTGAGAGTGCAGTTGAACACTGCAACTCTTTGTACAATACTCTAATACCCCCCTTCAAACGCAAGGTGGATGAGACTTTCAAGGAGTCTCAAGCACATTGAGTTTGGTCCTTTAGAAATAAAAATCTGGTTGGAGAGAGGGGCTTGGTCAGAGCATCTGCCCACTGATCAAGAGCCGGAATATGATGAACAACCATAACAAAGATGTCAATCTCCATGTGCTTGGTCCGAACATGAAGAACAGGATTATGGGCTATAGCAACTGCACTCTGATTATCACAGAAGATAATGGGAGTGCTGAAAGGAACTTGTAGCTCAGTTAAAAGGGTCTGAATCCAAGATAATTCAGCAGTAGTTTGAGCCAGACTTTGATATTCTGCCTCTGTACTGGACCTTGCAACAACTTGCTGCTTTCGGGACCACCAAGAAATGAGATTAGGACCAAAGTAGATGGCTGAACCAGAAGTGGATCTTCTGTCTTCACTATCAAAAGCCCAATCAGCATCACAGAGAGCACAAAGAGGATAGGTTTCCCCAGAGCAGCAGGTCTAAGGTGTAATCCATGCAACACTGTACCTTTCAAGTATCTTAGGATTCTTTTAACTGCAGTCCAAGGAGGGTCTAAAGGATTGGCCATAAACTGACAAACTTTTGTCACTGAGTTGCTGATCTCAGGTCTAGTAATAGTTAAGTACTGTAGGGAACCCTCTACAGATCTATATAGAGTAGGATCAGAAAAGAGGTCTGAACCTGTTTTAGTAAGTTTGCTGCTGGAAGCTGTAGGGGAGGAAATAGGTTGAGCTTCGGCCATAGAAGTTTTCTGCAACAAATCTCTGATGTATTTGCTTTGAGTGAGAAATGACCTGTCACAAAGAGTCTTAACCTCAATTCCCAAAAAATAGTCTAGCAGACCAAGTTGTTTGAGAGAAAACATTGAATTAAGTTGTGAAGTCAGATGGTGAACCAAGTTAGTGGAACTGCCAATTATAATATCATCCACATAAACCAAAAGATACAGTGTGAGAGGAAGTCTTGTAAACAAATAGAGATGGATCACATTTGCTAGCCACAAATCGAAACTGAATAAAAGCAGACTGCAGGCTCTCAAACCACTGTCTTGGGGCTTGCTTGAGCCCATACAAGGCTTTATTTAGTTTGCAGACCAGAGAAGGATGGGATTGTTGGAAACCAGGAGGTTGAGACATATAGATAGTCTCATTAAGCAAGCCATTAAGAAAAGCAATGTTGACATCTATTAGAGTGTACATATGTATAACTGTTAAAACAGTTTAGTAAGAGCTGCTAGCTGTTGCTAACAGCACCTCCCTCTTAGCTATTAACAGTTGCACTCTCTTAGTTCAGAGTCCTATAAATATCTCTCTGTAACTGACTCTGTTACTAACCTTTTTGATACTCAATAATATGAGATTCTCTCCTTCTGTTACACAAAAGTTCTCTCTTGATTTATCTTAGAACGTCTAGCTGAGCCAGCATCCATTAATTTGTGATTGCTAGAGTTAAAATAAGCCTAATAGTGACAGGTTTCACAACTGGAGAAAAGGTTTCTGAAAAATCAAAACCTTATAGCCTTTGGCAACCAGTCTTGCTTTAAATATGTTAATAGAGCCATCTGCATTTTCCTTGACGCTAAAAACCCATTACAACCAATAGCTTTCCTGTTTGATGGAAGAGGTACTAGATCTCAAGTGTGATTCTTTATTAAAGCTACATATTCAAATTGCATGGTTTAATGCCAATTTGGATCAGTCAAGGCTTGTTTGTTTCACACTCTTTGGTTCACAGTGAGTTAAAAGAAGAGAAGGATTGGCTCTGGGTAAATGGATACCAGATTTAGATATAGTCTGCATAGGGTGAGTATTGGTTGGTCTAGGTGAAGGAGTGTTTGAAGAAGAATGAATAGAAAAAGAGGGTAAGTCAGCACTGTCAGCTACTGGTGAAGCTGTTTGCTCAGCATTAGAAGACTGAAGAGGAGCAGTAGCATTTTCTGATTAAACAGAAACAGCACTAGGGACAGTAGATGCTGAATGTTCAGACTGGGTAGGTTGAGTGGAAGAAGAAAGAGGTTGAGAAGAGAACTTATGGGAATTCAGATTATAGGGGCAATGATAGGGATGGAAGGAAACTGAAAGTAGTAAAGGAAGTGGACTGGCTAGAAGAAGTTGTGGACTCAAATAAGATAGCATAAGGAAATTTGGATTCGTTGAACAAGACATCTTTAGAGATAAAAATTCTGCCAGATGGAGAGAGACATTTGTAGCTTTTATGGGAAGTAGAATAACCCAAGAGGCACTCATGTGATCTATACTCCAGTTTGTGACTATTGTAAGGTCTAAGTAAAAGGAAACAAGAACCACCAAAGGTTTTTAAGAATTTGTAATCATGAAACTTGTTGAAAAGCACATGATAAGGTACTGAAAACTTTAGTGAGGCTGTGGGAAGTCTGTTTATAAGGTAAACAGCAGCTGTGAAAGCAAAATCTCAAAACTTAAGAGGCAAAGAAGCATGATGCAACAAAGTAAGACCAAGTTCTACTACATGCATATGTTTTCTTTCAACAACCCCATTTTGATGATGAGCGAGGACAAATAAGTCTATGAATGATACCACACTCAGCTAAAAAGGGTGCCACTGGGCGAAACTCCCCTCCCCAATCAGTTTGAAGACTTTCAAGCTTGGTGTTGAATTGCAATTCTGCCATGGCTTTGAATTTCTTAAAAACAGTGAAAGTTTCAGCTTTACTTTTAAGAAGATAAATCCAAGTAAATCTAGAGAAAGCATCAACAAAGGTAACATAGTATAGAAAGCCATTAGTGGAAGTAACATGGGATGGACCCCAAAGATCACTATAGACTAATTCCAAAGGAGAAGAGTAAACAGATGTAGAAGGAGAAGAAGGAAGTCTAAGACTTTCCAGCAGCACAAGCTGAACAAAAACTAACCAGATTTTCATTAACAGTAGGTATGTTACAATGTTGTAGTACAAGCTGTAAAACATGATGATTTGGATGACCAAGTCTGTCATGCCAAAGATTACTAGACCTAGTACATGAGTTATGAGTGAGATCATCATTCTTATTACATGGATTTACAGATGAATTGACAGAACTAGACAAGCAATAGGAAGCTACATCAGTTGAAGGCTGAAACTGAATGCGAGGAAAGCTGTAAAGACCATCATGACCAACATTGCCTTAAAGTAAGACTTCATTGGTAACCTGAGATTTCACAATACAATAATTAGAATGGAATTCAAAATAAACATCATTGTCTTTGGCAAATTTGCTGACTGAAATAAGATTTTTGGTAATTGTAGGCACATGTAATAGATGTTAAGGGTAATAGATGTTAAGGGACAAAGAAACGTAGGAATTATTTGGAGAATTGAAGTAGGAAGAACTGGAACAGTGGATTTGAAAACCTTGACCATTGCCTATGAATATCTGATCAGGACCTTCAAAAGGCTCTAGTTGCTGAATGTTTTGAGATTCACCAGTAACATGGATGAAGCACCAGAATCTGGAATCCAATTGGTAGAATTGGATTGAGGCTGTGTGTTTGTGAGCATAGCACTAGGATTGGACTGAGGATTGTTACTGACAGATTTGTAATTGGTATTAGTCCAAACATTAGCAGGTCTAGTATCACCAGAATTTTGGCCAGAACTGTTACTATTTTGTGAATAATTGGTGTAGTTATTTGAAGTTTGAGTGGAAGTGGCCTGAGAATAACTTGGACTGAGAGGATCATGAAAAACAAAGGACAAGTTTGGCTGATAATACTGATCATAGCTTTAATGGAAAACAGAAGCAGTGTGACCAAATTTGAAACACACCTGACACTGGAAGTTGGCAAAAAGACCACGCTGCGGCCTGGACCATCGCCACCACCACGGTGGCCAGCACCACCACCACGGCAGTGAGAACTACCACTACCACTGCCAGATCCACCACAAAAAGCGGGAAAACTCTTTGGATTTGTCTTGTTTGGCAGAGAAAAACCATCGCAGCTGATTGCAGAAGACTTATGATGTGCTTGCGAATAATTGATGGAAGGTGAATCAGATAGAGACTGTTTGGTAAATTTGTTGAGACGCGTTTTGTGAGCAAGAAGAGCTTGAACTTGCTCGATCTGAAGCGGTTCAAACTTACTCTCAATAATCACAATGATGGTGTGAGATATTTTGAGAGAAAAGTTTAGAATGAAGGTGTGAAAAATGAATGTTAGCCTCTGAACTATGAGTTACAACTTGGTATTTATAGATCTGAGTGATTAGTTATGACTAACTAACTCACCAACTAACTTACTAACTGACTAATAACAGAAAACTAACTCCTAACTAACTGACTTGATTGAGAGTGCAGTTGAATACTGCAACTCTCTGTACAATACTCTAAATAAGCTGAGTAATTTACGTCATGTTTGTTCTACTTGAATTAGGATATGTACTAAATGCTTGTGCAAGTTAGCAAATTAATTTTAAACTTAAGGTATCAAAGAGAGAATGGTATTAATGTGTTAGGTATATAATTAAGGATCAGAAAAACGAAGATAGAGTGAGGTGTAGTTATCTTCCTTTATTTCTGTTACATATATAACCTTGCATCCGTTGTTACTTCATTTAACAATTAAAAAAACTTTTAGAATCTTGAGGCAAATGATAGTGAGCCAAATTGCCTAGTGTTTCTCTTTGTTAGTAGCACCAAAGTTTAGTTTCTTCATGTACCTTTCTATATGATTTTGGTTGTAACTGCAATTCTACCCATAAATGATTATTATTTCTCATTATCATTTTTTTCCTTCTGAATCCTACAGACAGTAGATCTTGAATTTCCAAATACTACTGAAAGCTACAAACTCTATTCCCAGGTTTGTGAATGACCATGCAATATCTCAATTTGTTGCATTTCATTTATCTGATGACTGTTCTTCATGACAGAGAGTGATTGCTAGTGATATCAAGGAATGTGTGTGCCGTGCTCCAGATACTCCGTATGATGGTTTGTTTACCTCCTGTTGTGACCTCCTATAATGTTTTGAATCTTACTGGTCCTATGCTTTTGTTTGAATCTTATTGTTCCAGTCCTATTTTTTATGGTGGCATTCTTTTGTTTCCGTTGTCCTCTGTTCTCTCTGTATACTTCTTAGATAACTACATATGTGACCCATCTTGTGATGTGATTTACTAAACTTGATCTCTGTGCTTTCACTCAGGTCATAAATGATGTTTTTCAATCATCTGGTTTAGTGATAAACTTGTTCAAGTCTTCAGTTAGCTCTTTATTGCTCTAGAAGATGCTTTTACCTCCTCGGTTCCAATTTGCAGTTTCTCTATATTAATTTTTTTCCCCTTTATTTGACAGAGAGTGCATATTCAAACATCCCAATGACCTCATATGAGCTTCCTGATGGCCAGTAAGTTGATGTTATTCTTGTTCATTGAAACAGGGAGGAGGATGGAATGAATAAAGTTTCATCTTCAAAATATCTTCTTTCATTTCATCTGCTACTATATGCACTTCATAGCCTAACTGTAGCTTCTGGTTTTTCTGTAATTTATATTTATTGTCTGTTGTTTTATGATGTGTTTGTTTTTATTATGCAGGACAATTGAAATTGGAGCTGACAGATTTAAGATACCAGATGTTCTTTTCAATCCATCCCTGGTTCAGGTGTGTGACTTTCATTCAAAGATGTGATTAGTTTATCTTGTTATTTTAATATAAAAGATTTATGATATTGCATGTTCTTAGAAATACGCCAAGGCTTCTTGCAAGAGTAAAAGGAAAAAGGTGCCCTTATGTACTAGGGACTTGTAGTGCCTTGATTGAGGTGAGGTCTCAAAAGACATATGCCTCATTGAAGATTGGTGTTAATAATTAACAGACAAACAAAATTCTTGGTGTTCCACCCTTTTACTGTGAAAGAAGAAAAAACAGTACAAATTTTATCATTCAAGATGTTTTTGGTAAAAATTATAAATTTTAGTGATGTTAACTATAAATATAAAAGCTGTTAAAAAGCATGCAGGTTGTGATATGAAAAAAAGTATAAAGGATATAGATATATAGAATAAAAACCAAATAAAGCTATTGAAGTGTTTTCAGTGACAACGTTTGTTGGCAAGTGGATGTCCTGATACAAAACAGACCATGCAGCAAGTAAACAGAAAACAGCCCAGCTAGAAAATAAAAATCAAGCAGACAAGTATAACCGCATAATGTGGCATGGAAACGAAAATTGAAAACAAATGTAGGAGCAAAGCAAATAAACCAGACAGATGGAGTGCTGGTGCTTAGATGGTGTATACAGTAGGAATTATTAAAACATCATTCAGTGGTGCAAAATTAATAAATTCAATAGTATTAAATTATCACCAAAAGTGCTAAATCTTCTAACAGAGTAGAAGAACAAATGAAAAATGAAGGCAGGTGTTTGATTTGACTGGCTTATATATTTCACCATCATGTTACATGACTTCAATTGTTGTATTTAGAAAAAGCTACTCTAAATCAAATTTTCCGTTTAAGTGCACAAGGATGCATTCACCTTTAGATTTTAGTGGGTAAGACAATGATGTAATCTAAACTTAAAAGTAGATACACTCACACTTTATAGGAGTCTTTTCCATTGTATTTTTCTGAAAGCTGTCAATTTTTATGGACTGGGGTTTGTCAATTCTACTGCTCATTACTAGTCAGATTCTTGTATGGAACACCTTTCCAAAAGCACCATGAAGGTGTGAAAAGTGTGCACCACAAAGAGCAAAAAGCACTGGATTCTTACCCGGCCTTGTCTGTGGTGCCCTTTTAGGCTTTAACTCCACTGGGCAATCCAAGATTATAGGGATTATATAGTTGATATGTATTGTTATCAGGTTGAGTTTGGTTTAGAAAAAGGACCTTGGCTGTCAAATTGGGATTTGAATTGTATGAAAGGCATATTTTTCAAGTTGGTGATCTAAATACATGGCAAGTAATAAGATTATTGATCAATACTTGAAACAGCATAATTTTTTTGCACATAATAAAAAAGTCAAATAAGTCAGTATATAACTGCAATCTGCAATATAAACATCAAAATAAATCATGATTCAAGTCATAATAAGTTAAAAATAATAGAGCATTGCTTGAGAAAACAATATTCCTGTTAGAACATATAGGGCATTGCTTGAGAAAACAATATTCCTGTTAGAACATATAGGGTATTGCTTGTTTATTACTGCACATCCAACTTCTGGCTGGTCCATTTTTTGATGTGCTTCTATTTTATTCTGTAGTTTAAATTACTTGAGAAACGAAATTTCATTTGTTCTATTCTTGTGTACTAATTTTGTTATTTGTGTCAATGATAATTACAGTCAATTCCTGGCATGGAGAGCTTTGCAGAAATTGCTCCTTCAGTTCGTGGCCTGCCCCAAATGGTAATTTTATTTGATGTGAATCTGTTTTAGGCACCTGACTTGCTGTTTCTGATTGTTTTACCTTCTTGCAGGTGATTGAAAGCATTAATAAGTGTGATGTAGACATTCGAAGAGAGTTGTTTAACAGTATACTGGTAAAGTTGATTTATTTTTGCATTCTTTCTCTTTTACTGTACACACACACACAAGTAGTTCTTATGTAGAGCTTAATTTAGTTTACCATGGACATTTGTGGTGTAAAAGAAGAAAAATTTACTGGGGCATCCTTTTTTATGTAGACTCTTGGAAGTTATTTTGAGATTGGGTTAGGAGGGGGGGAGTGGTGCCAAATTTGTAGTTTAATGATGTTAGTATGTTACATATATCGGAATTTGATTTTTTTTTTTTTATCTTGATTGGAATTGTATGAGTTGTATTTTCAGTCAAATGGCATTTTTCCCCAAAACTTTGACCAACAGATATTGATGAAACCATATGTACATATTTTTTAGGTTTAATTTGTGATCACTTGATAGTTTTTGAAGCATTTTATATCAATATATCATTACCTGGTAAGTTAAAATTGATTTCATTTATCACATGCAGCTTGCTGGTGGTACAGCTTCAATGCAACAACTAAAGGAACGCCTTGAGAAAGACTTGCTAGAGGTATAGCTTAACAAATGATTTCATTTATCACCTTTGAAGCTTATGTTGTTTTAAAGTGTTGTAATTTCAAGGGTTTTTCTTACAAGTGAATTTAGTTGGTGTCTCATCCCAAATATCAGAGTAGCTTGATTAATTCTTGCTGTGTTGACTGCCACTAATACAGCATTGTGGGGGACTTGTTTCTTATCTTATGTGTAGCAGTGCTAGTGTTATTGGAGAGATCTTTTGTGCTAATATATATTTATTTCTTTGGTTGCTTTTGGGATGAAATTGTGTGTGATCTTTTAAGTTAATTTTCTAGTGAATTACATTAACAATAACGAAAAGTTATATAATTGTAAAGTACAATGGTCCGTTTGTATGATGTGCTCAAAATGGATTATAAGCCTTTAGCCAAAGCTTCTGCAGGCTGGCACTTCTAATAAGAGAAGATAATTAAGTTAAAAACATTTATCAACATTTCTCTCCGGAATCAGATTTGAGATTATAATATTATAAAAATCAACACACTGGATTTTTTTGAATTAAATCATCAGGTGGCATGTGATTGTCCTTGTTCTTCAAGAAGCTGGAAAGGTTAATTGTAGTTGTAAAAATTGACTACAATTTCATTTCTATTGCAGGAATCCCCTCAAGCTGCCAGAGTAAAAGTATTGGCCAGTGGGAATGCTACTGAAAGAAGGTTTAGGTGCGTTATCTATCTTATGTCGATGCACTTATTATGGTTTTGGTGTTTGATGATGCCATTTCCATTGTTGCTGTTTTACTTTTCTTTCCTGGTTATTTCCTGCAATTGACAAATCTGGTTTATTATAAGTTCACCATCTCTCTCTCTCTCTCTCTCTCTATATATATATGGTTAATTCTATGCCTTCAAAATTGCACATATCAGCATATAACCTATTTGGATATATATATATATATATATATATATATATATATATATATATATGTGGAAACAATGCATATGAACACTTATTTGTCTGAATGTCTATTTTTATATTCAAATTTAGTTTTAATATTTTAAAAATGGCCCACAATTCAATTTCTAACTAGTTCAATAATGGTTATATAATTTTGGCCTTTTAAAGAAAAATGAGAAACTCAAGAAGCTTGTGTAATTGTTTTAAGTTCTCTGTTGTATCAATTGATAACTCTTTAAAACTCTGATTTGTCTAGCTTATGTCTGTTTTTTGGTGTCTCTGGTGTGGTTTATTGAACTTGGAATTTCTGTAAGCTACAACTCTAGACCTTTTTGGTTCTGAAACCATTTGGGCAGAAGCAAGAGAGAATGCATCATAAATATAAAATGATAGAGATCCTGTTGATGGAAGTGTTCTTATTGCATGAACTCGTGTGTGAATGATCACAGTTTTGCAATTGGCACCGGATAAAGTATAAACCATCTTAAATTGTTTGACCAGTGTCGTCTGTTTCTGCCTTTACATATATTTAGTTTACTTTTAATACTAGTTTTTGGGAAACCCTCTAAGCTTCGCTCTCTCCTTTCCCAACCTCTGATTATGCTTCAATTTATCTCCAAAATAAGGGGGAGACTCGGTAACATATTAATTGTTGATGCACTGTACATACTGTGTCTTCTAACTCAATGAATGACTTTATATGCAGTGTTTGGATCGGGGGTAGTATATTGGCATCTCTTGGCTCCTTCCAGCAAATGTGGTTCTCCAAATCCGAGTAATTATCTACTGTTCACCAAACTTGCCATTATTAGTTCATTAATGTTAATATATATTTCACTTTGCCTATCTTGTTTCCCCCCTTTACCGTAAAAGAAAAACTGCCAAATAGGGCTTTCATTAAGGATAATTTTACACTGAATCATTTTAATGCATTTCTGATAGGTATGAAGAGCATGGAGCTTCATATATCCAAAGGAAGTGTCCATGAGTTGCTGTTTATTTTACTGCCATTTATCAGGAAGTAGTACTGTGAACGCTGATGTAGTGCTTGTCTACTAATGGATTTTTATTTCCTATTTAATGGCCATTTCCATTAGATCCCCATACTAACTACATTATTGGCCTCGAGGTGAATCACAGTCCACCGTTAACTAATCTGTAATGAAGTAAACTTGTAAAATGTGCCTAGAGTTTGTAACAATGCCCCATTTATCAAATTAGATTTCTCCTGTGTACGTCTCTCCCTTTTCTTTTCTGGGGTACATGCGCATATTTTGTCATGACTTGAACTTACAAAATAAGCCCGTCAACCTATCTTTAAAATTTATAGAAATTTCGGAAGTGTTCCTACCCAAGTTGATTCATTCTAAATTAATGAAGGTGTTAAAAATCATATCAAATGATTTTCAGCTAGATAATTTGTGCAAGATTCAAGCAACGACCCTTTTACACTACGGAGATGGTACTTTTTTAGCTAGAATTTGTAATCTTTCTTGCTCATATAGCCAAGTAACGCTCGAGTTACAATGGGGTATATTGACCACTTTTTAGCTTATTCTTTATTTTGCATTTTACCAGCCCAAAATCTTCAAGCTTTTGACTGAGATGAAGTTGAGACCCGTGTTAAATAAGTGTAAGCTTCGACTATTTTGCTTCTGACAGAGTTTCCCATCTTTATTGTACCAAAGTCACTATTTTGGTTGGCAGAGAAAAATTCCCACATGGCTAACATGTATGGAAACACATAAGGCAACAATAATCCACGAACAACGATCACAATCAAAGTTGTATTCTCCATGTACATTACGGAATAGTGACCATTTTGTCACTGTTCAAGTAATTATATACCAAAATGCCACGTCTACAGTAAAAATTTGCAGACTATCACGTGGGCTATTTCGTCCCATAGTCCAGCGAAATGCATGAGCTGATGTGTCGTCATTTTGTTAGCCACATTATGCTATAGGTGCTAGCGAAATACGTGGTCAAAGTGTCAGTGATCGGACAAAATAGGCGTACGACACATGTCAGCTCCCTAGTATTTCACTGAGGGACATAGTGAAATACGTGGAGTACTAACAAAAATTCCACGCTCCCTAGTATTTCGTTGAGGGGAGTATTTTGCTACCCAACTCAACGAATTTGGTCCTATATAACCACATCCCCCACCTTCATTCTACATCACCACACACGTTCTCCTCATTCCAATGCTCTATTATTTTTCGTTTCAATTTCTACAAAATGAGTGGTAGTAGAAATTGTTTAATCACCATTGTATATTATAATGGGAGGATATATTTTGGACCAAATGTTCAAGTCTTTGAAGGAGAAAGTAAAATGGTTCGTATGCCCCCAGGATGTAGCTATCATGATCTGATGAAAATGATTTACAAGTTGAGATTACAACGTGGTCAATCTGTCTCTCGATTGACTGCTAATTGTGCATCGGGAAACCAGGTGCAGTGGGTTGCTGTGGATATTGTAGATGATGACGATGTAGCCTTAGTTACAGACGCATGCACATCCGATAGAGGAGACCCCAGATTTATCGAATTGTATGCGGAATTAAACTATGGTGGACAGTCAAGTAGTCAACATTTTGTCCCACCCATTGGCTCCATTGACATTAACAGAGAGCTGCTGGTGAATCCTGAAGATAGAGATGTATCCCCAATCACCACCACCACTAACCCAACCAACCCAACAAATGGATTCTGAAGATAGGGATATATTGCCCCCCCCACCACTACCAACTCAACCAATGGAGACTGAAATGGTGTTGGCCCACAACCCAGCTTGGCCTATGGACAGTTTTGAGGAAGAGGTGGACGAAGGTCTTGTTCTAGACAGTGACTCATCGAATACGGACGTAGATGGTGATCTCGATCGTATTCTGTCTACCACAGTGTGTCTTCCAATTCCTTCTTCGGGCATTGTCGGAATGCAAGACCTGCCTTCGGTTCCAGGTATGGATGCACAACGGCTTGTCATTAGTGTTAAAATTATTGTGGGTTTAACAAAACAATGTGTGAATTTAGGAGAGGGCAATGTACCATTTTGGTCTGACATAATGAGAAATATAAGGAGAGGGAAATGTAAAATTTAATATTCCGACAATGTACAATTCTGACAATAATTTTCACAATATTATACAGGAGAGGGCAATGTACAATTTCTCATTGTGTAATGACATGCAAGGAGTGCAAATACCTAACTGGAAGATGGGTCAAGAGTTATATAAGGACCAGGTGTTTGAGAGCAAGCGGGATGTTCAAATGGCAATAAAACAATACTGTATGGTTGAGCATTGCATAACCATAGTAGAAAAAAGTGATACGAAAAGGCTTATAATGGTTTGTGAAAATCTTAATGACGGTTGTTCATGGAGGATGAGGGCATACCAAAAAAAGGTGACACTGAATGGGTTGTAGGCATATGGAACAATTAACACATGTGTCAGTCAGAATCTTTCTCAAGATCACAAGCAACTTTACTCAAATTTCATATGTTTGTTGATCTTAGGTACTTAAAATAGCTTATATTGGACTCCAAATTTTGCTGTAAAATTTATTAATATATTATTGTTTGATGAAATGCAGAAATGATTAGGGGGACCCCAGTGTTAAAATTGGGTTAATTCAGGAAAGGATAACAACAATTCTCGGATTTCATATATCATACAGGAAGGCATGGAAGGCAAAGCAAAAGGCTATTGTGAAGGTTTTCGGAGATTGGGATGAATCCTATGTGTTCCTGCCAAGGTGGTTGGGTTACATGTTAAATTTTGCTCCAGGATTTTCCTATAAGCTGGATTTGAACGGCCATTTTATTGATGGGCGACTCGATGGAAGTGCTAAGGTCTTCAAGAGGGTGTTTTGGACATTTAAACAGTGTTGTGATGCTTTTAATTACTGCAAACCCGTTATTAGCATCGACGGTACCCATTTGTATGGGAAATACTGAGGAACATTGCTTATTGCAACATCAATTGATAGCAACAATTACATCCTTCCAATTGCATTTGCGGTTGTTTTCGGGGAGAATAACGAAAACTGGTCGTGATTTTTGGCACTACTTCGGATTCATGTTACGCAGAAAGAGGGAATCTGTCTTATTTCAGATCGGCATGCGGACATACTGGCGATGGTGAACAATGTCGAACTAGGATGGCAACCATCCAAGGCATACCATGTTTATTGCTTTCGCCTAGGGATGGAAAAACAGGCCTGGCCTGACGGGCCAGCCCATTTAGCACACAAAAAATGTGGGTTGGATTGAAATTTTCAGCCCACATTAACTAAATGGCCCGACCCACCAAAATGTGGGCCAGAACCGGGCCCGGGCTAGGCCAGCCCATCGGGCCAGAGCCCACCAATAACATTTACCATACATGCTGTGCTGGCACCAACTGCCTCTAATAAAAAGAAAAAAAATAGGAAGATATTATATTATTATTGAATAATGAAGAGTGGTTGAGAGTGAGAGACGGAGGGTGAGATTTCAGAAAAGTCTGAGAGAGAAGAGAGTGACTGAGTGACAGATCGGAGATGAGAGAGAGAAGAGAGTGATATTAAGCTTCTGTCACCGTCCGAGCTTTGCACCTTCGTCATCGTCTGAGCTTCCGCTTGTAGTGACCTCTGTTTTTTCATCATCGAGCTCTGTGGCTAAGAATGTGAGAAGTGAGAGTTTGAGAGAGTTAGAGAGCAGAGAGGCGCACCTCGTCGTTGATGACGCCGAGCTTCCTTTCCGAACAGAGAGGCGCACCTCTGTTTCCTTTTTTCAGGTTTTCTACTAACCCACTTCTTTCGTTCTTTTCTTTTGGTTCAAAGTAGGACTTGTTCATATTTCTTGCGTGTGGCTACTATTTATGATCGTTTAATGTTACGATTCTTTTAAGTGCTCAGTATTTGTCCAAGATATGTTTCTGAATCGAGAAATTTAGATTGATGTGCTTTGTGTGGGAAAAATCAAAATTTTTGTTGCTTGCACACCATGTGTTTAATGGTATGCCCAC
The DNA here is from genome assembly GCA_007407185.1 of Glycine tomentella. Classification (NCBI taxonomy): domain Eukaryota; kingdom Viridiplantae; phylum Streptophyta; class Magnoliopsida; order Fabales; family Fabaceae; genus Glycine; species Glycine tomentella. The sequence goes on from PYAF01005708.1 coordinate 268,179, forward strand.
ACAAAGCTTCATTCTTAGCTTTTGTAATTTTTTTGTTTAAGGTTTGTTTGCCTTTTAAGTTAGATATAGCCGTGTATTTGAACTGAGATGTAATAGCTTCAGTTTGGAGAGGAAACTTTTGGTAGTCTGAGCCATGGCATTGAGATGCTACCAAAAGTGTAGCAACAAACAAAACAAGGACTTTCATTTTCATCTCACTGCTTCTAGCTAGCTATCTCAACAAACTTGTGCATCTTCCTAGTGGAGGCTTTTGCTCTTTAAATAGACTCTAGAGGATTGTTCCATCTTTTAATACAAATTATTTTGTAGAGTAAGTTTGATCATTTTTACAATATAATAAATATTTTTAAAGTCATTTTAACCGTAATTTTAAATGATTGTATGATTAAAGTTTGTTAGATTCAGCTTCTTTGAACTAGTGTGTAACTTGTTTAAGAAGATAAAATAATACTTAATCTCAATTATTGATGAAAAAATCAAAGGCTGAAAACTGAATGCATATATATAACATCCCTTATTTTGCTCTTAATTATTTTAGAAAGGCTGAAAACTAAATGCATAGAATAATTATTTGCCAACACATTCATTAATATTAAATAATACTAATTTTTAGCATAAACGAGTAATAAGAAATAAATATTGAGTAGGTACTTTACTAGAAAAATAATGTAGATGAGGTTATCATAAGTATGGGGGAAAGGATGATGATGAATTAAAATTAATTTTTAGTATAAATTAATTACATTTATATTTTTTTATATATTTTTTAAAAAATTAACTTATTTATTTATTTTTTATTTTTTAAGTTGGTTGGTCCAACCCGTATTTTTTGGGGGCTAGGGACAGCCCGGCCCATTTTTGGTGGGCTGGCCCACTTTGCCACCCCTACATTCGCCATTTGGGGAGTAATTTTAATCACAAGTTCAAGAATGTGATGTTGAAGAAACAATTGGAGAAGTTAGGTCTGGCTGCCCATACGACAATGTGATTACATCCACTTACTCCATTGATATTATGTCCTGATATTTACTTCGTGTTTGTACATGCAGGTTATACAACCACATGCTTAGATTTTGATGCCGGATTAGAAAAATTTAAAGAAACAAGCCCACAAATAGCCACATGGATTGATAAAATCCCAAAGGAGAAGTGGAGTATAGCTTATGATGAAGAGGGAAGAAGATTTGGTCACATGATAACCAATCTTTGAGAGTGTTTTAACAAGGTACTTAAAGGCGCTAGAAACCTTCCTATTACTTCAATTGTGCGGTTCACATACATTTGACTAGTAACATACTTTTTGGAACATGGTCAGGAGGCTCGTGATGAGATGGCGAGAGGTAATCATTTGTCCAAATTAGCATGGAAAAAATATTTGAAGATGGTTGATAAATCCGCGACACATTATGTAACTTCTTACAACACACTTAAGACAAGATTTGAGGTACAAGAGTCATACAACATATAGACTCATCGGGGCGGTAAGAAATGGTCGGTCTCGTATCTGAACGAAATTGTCAATGTGGTGAGTTCACTGCTTTCAGTTTCCAGTGTGTAGTCATGTTATATGCCGATCCACACACCACAATCCCAGACAATATGTAGACCTTGTATATAGTGCCGCGTGTCAATGTCAAGTGTATTCACCGTAGTGATTTCCAATTGGAAATGTGGACTTCATACCACCAACTGGACAACCCACCGTCATGCCAAATGTGTTACTGAGACTTGAAAGAGGAAGGCCAAGGAGTACACGCATACGCAATGAAATGGATTTGTGGAAATGCTTGACGACTTGTACAAGATGTGGTTATTGTAAGGTTGTTGGTCACAATAGGCGTAACTACCCTTCACACATCCAGGATTAGTGATGTCCAATTTGTACTAAGTGATATTGTGTTTGGAATATGTGTTAATATTTATTTCCATAGCACTAAAAAATGTTCTGTTTGTACTACGGCCTGATAGTTATGTACTGCGTTTTGATTAATTAATAAACAATTAATAAACAAAATAAATAGAGTCCATAGTCCTGCATAATACATCAAATAAAAATAAAGTCCACCATAGTCTTGTGTAATACATAAAATAAAAATAAAACATACACATGCTAAAAATAAAATCACTCATCGTCTCCATGGTCTGCATGATATCCTGCACAACGGCTCATATTATGCTCATATGGTAACAGATGACATCAAAACCGCGCTCCCCTAACTGGATTTTGCCTAATCAAGCGATCAGGGTCATTATCACCATGATCATCACCGTCATCATGTCCCCCCTCCATTGCGCCACTATGAAATCCGTCGAATAATCCCCGAAATTGGCAAAGTGTGGAGAATGCATGAAGTATGCCGAATGTGCCGTAGGAGTCACCATAACCGGATCCGATTCCGGCGCCGGATCAGTGGGCCTATAACACTCTGCAAATGTGTCCAATCTGGGAGTAGCCTTTTAATTGGGCCCAACTGCATTTATGGGATATGATGGATATGCAAATCCAGGCTGCGGCATCGATGGCACCGAAAACTAGGGGGGATACTGTGACGGTGGAATCCCTTGTTGTCCACTACTAAATGATCTGGGAGCATACTGTGGTGGCCACCAGTATTGCTGAGATGGTCCCGAAGGGTACCCGGGTGCGTAGAACATGCAATTAGGACAAGGAGGAAGAGGCCGTACAATCAGAGGTGTATCAACAACTGGCGGAGTAGAGTGGTGAAGGGGTAACCACTCGTGACACGCACGCCGATTACTGCGAACCACTGGAGGAGGGGCCTCAGTCTGATGTCGTACGGGTTGAGGTGCAGGATCTCCAGGATCTGTCAGTCTATCTAAATCATCGCATGCAGTGAGAAGTCGAACTGCCTTCTGGTAGACCTGATCATGTCGAATGCCCCCTGGGCCTCTGGTACTGCCATGTGGACAACTGTCTCGGCTCGATCAGTCTGTACATCAAGTATTATTAGTCAAGAGAAATATTAAGTTAAGATGAAAATAGACAAATATAATTAATATATGTATCACATGTGCATTTAACGCAGCTCTGCGAGTCATCCAGCGACGGGTAACAAAGTAATACTACTGCATATACTCACTATTGACAGATAGGTACCCATCTCTCCGCATAAGATGAAGATCCTACAACACAAGGGAATCTCTGTCTGTCCATTGGGCAATGAAGAAACCATGTCGCTCCCTCCAGTCCACGTCTGTCTTCCCCTTAATACTTATGGTGAGCAACTCACTACAATTTATAGGATCATGTGGGATACGCTAGTCAAAACCAAACTGACGCAGAACTCGATCCGACTGTTGGTATACCACAATCTCATAACAAATAAGGGGACACAGCCAACCATCTTCGAGCCATGTCAGCCGCCGGTGGATGAACTATATCAACAAGGTCATAAGGCCTCCAACGTATATCTCTCCTGCGCATGACATCCATATAATGCCGATATCTGCGAATATGTGTATATATACTTTGTCGCGTATCGTAAACATTAAACATGCAACAACAAAATCTCAGCATTAGCAATATATACTCCCAATAATGCCAAACCCACAATTGCAATACCTGTGTGCATATATCTTACGCTCTATGACATCCTGATCGTCCACCTGGGGAAAGTTCCGAGAGATAGTCAGGAATCTGGTTCAAATCCACAATTGCAATAAAAATGCATATCCACCAATCTCACGACGTCCTACACGTGTCGCCTTGCACAACTCCTTACAAGGTTGCAAGAATCGCAGATCCCCAACTGAAGGTACCTGTGCGTTGGAAATCATCCAGATATAACAAGTATCAAGCAGGCACAAAGCTGGAGGCGGTGTCCACAAACAATATACCGCCTAAGATACGCAAGATCAATGCACGAGTGTATCTCATATGTCCAACTTCTGTGCCAGCGTGAACCGCATAAACATCAAACTGGTCCCGTAAATAGTGGAGGCCCAACAAACCGCCGTGTAAATCTAGATCGGCAGTCGGCTCGACCCCTAAATGATCACCAATAATATCCCGAAAGTTATGTGGTTCGTGGCAGCTAGAAACAACCTCACCATCTATCGGCAGCCCAAATAAATGATGTACATCCTACAGGGTGATGGTGACTGATAGAGTGCTTTTAGTTAAATTTTTGTCTATCATTCTTAGTTTATTTGACCTCTTTTGGACTTTTATTTTTCCATTCTAATTCAGTTTTTGGCCTAGGCAAGTAAGTGAGCTTAATTGCTAATTGTAGCGTATTTTCGAATTTTTTGCTCACTTAACGTATCTGACTTGTGCAGGGCCTATAGAGTGATACCGATCTCCGAATGGAGCATTCTAGGAGTCTCTGGAAAGATAACAAAAAGACCTACAAGTTTGCTAGAAATAGCCTGAGGCCAATTCTGTCATTTTGAGGGTCATTTTGAGCTTCGAAGTTAGCACCTCTGCACTTATAATTTTGGGCTGCGAATGTGATTTTCATGGTTGTAAATAACAAATAATTAGATTGTTGGGTTTGTTTATGACCCATTCTATTTTCAGAACATAGTCACTATTTATATTAGTGACTTTAGTGAAACTTAGACAGCACTTTTACATTCAATAAAAACAGCTTTTATTTTTCTTTCTTTTAGTTTTTAGGATCAAACTCTTGTTCTTTATTTTCTCTCATTTGTTCTTCATTGTTCTTCATCTTCTTCATTTTCATCTTGCTATCCTTCTATTTTACTGCACTCATTTCATGGGGCTTTCCTTGGTATCATGGAAGGCTAAATCATTAATCAATCCAAGGATCTAACTCAAGTAAGAGAAGAATTGGAGTTCCGGTTTGGTATTTCAAATTCTACTTGAATGTTCACATTATTCTTCAATTTCTATTATGTTTTCATGATTATCATTGCATTTAGGATTGAAAGCAAGTTAGGATTATGGATTCATGTCCTAATTTCGAATGATAATCACAAGATTAATTGAATGATATTTCAGTTAGGGTTGTGGTTTCAATTAATTTAGGAGTAGAGTCGATTGAACTGCTTCTATTGAGATTGAATGAATGTTCATGATAGAATCAATTTATGAGAATGATGATGATTCGAAAAGCTTGGGTTGGTGAATTG
>PYAF01005708.1:293042-308572 GCA_007407185.1 Glycine tomentella
GCGCGGGTCGCGCCACACTTCACGTGGGTCGCGCCGCAGGCCAGAATAGCCTATTTCCACTCTTTCTCAAGCGTTTAAGCCTCCTTTCAAGGGATTCCAAGGCCTAATAATATCTCCTCATTTATAAGCTTCATCCTAAGCTTATCACGTGCTTAATCCAGGCTTAAACATATGTTTAAAAAATTCAAGATATTACACAAAATGAGAGATAAAAGTTTTCCAATAGACTGGAAAGAAACAACTATGCATGCTTTTCCTAGTATTGTAAATGTTTTTGTTTTGTGGAACAAAAGACTTGGTCATTTTAGATATTCCACTTTGAAGCAAATGAGCTCAAATGGTTTAGTTCAAAATTTACCTTCCATTGGAAATGATGTTGATATGTGTGATGTATGCCAATTTGGGAAGCGTAGTAGATTGCCATTCCCTACAGTAGCAAGTTGGAGAGCTACTAGAAAATTGCAACTTATACATACTGATGTGTGTGGTCCAATGGGTACAACTTCTCTAAATGGCAGGAAGTATTTTATGCTATTTATTGATGAATTTACAAGGATGAGTTGGGTGTTTTACCTAAACCAAAAATTAGAAATGGCTGTTGCATTTCAGAAGTTCAAGCCTATGGTTGAAAATGAGGTTGGATGTCAAATTAAAAAGCTTAGATCGGACAATGAGACTTTAGTATACAATAGGGGAATTTAAAAAACTGTGAACAAGAAGGAGTTCAGCATCAATTCACCGTTCCTTACACTCCTCAACAAAATGGAGTGAGTGAAAGGAAAAACAGGACAATGATGGAAATGGCTCGGTGTTTGCTTTTTGAGAAAGGTCTTCCTAAGAGTTTTGGGCTGAGGCTGTAAATACCTTAGTTTACTTGCTGAAATTGTTGCCTACCAAAGCCTTGAATGGCAAAACACCATTTAAAGCATGTTTTGAAAGGAAGCCTTCGGTGGAGCACTTGAGAATATTTGGTGTGTGTGTACTACACTCATGTTCCAGCTATAAAAATAGATAAGTTGGATCACAAGTCAGAAGTTGGCATCTTTTTGGGGAATAGTAATAACTCCAAAGGATACGAGTGTACAATTTGGAGACAAAAAAGTTCAGGTCAGCAGAGATGTGAAGTTTGATGAAGTTTCCAAATTAGATTGGGAGAAATGTCAAGCTTAAGGCTCAAGAAAAGGGCTACTTGGAGAAGACAATTTGCAAGAATTGAATTTTGATGATGAAGAAGAAAACTATGAAAGAGACATTGATTTTCCAGTGAGAGGTACAAGATCCTTGCGAGATGTTTATGCTAGATGTAATGTTGTTGCATTAGAGCCAAAAAGGTATCATGAAGCTGTTGAATTTAAGAATTGGAGAGTTTCCATGCAGGAGGAGATGAAGATGATAGAGAAAAATCAGACTTGGCGACTTGATGATAGACCAAGTAATAAAAATGTGATTGGTGTAAAGTGGGTTTACAAAACTAAGCTCAATCCCGACGGTTTTGTAAACAAACTTAAGGCTAGATTGGTGGTAAAAGGTTATTCGTAGCAGTCAGGTGTTGATTTTACAGATACTTTTGCACTAGTTGAGAGGCATGATACAATCAGATTATTGATTTCTATGGCGGCAAAACATGGTTGGAAAATCTATCATTTTGATGTAAAATAAGCTTTCTTGAATGGCTTGCATAGACATATATGTTAATCAACTTGAAGGTTTTCAAGTTCTGGGAAGTGAAGATAAAGTCTACAAACTATGGCCTAAAATAAGCTCTAAGAGCTTGGTATAGCAGGATTGATAGTTATCTTTTGAGAAAAAGGCTTTAGAAGAAGTAAAAATAAAGCCACCTTGTATGTGAAGAAGTGGAAAAATGAAGTGCAACTCATTTTTCCTTGTATGTTGATGATTTGTTGGTTTTAGGAAATGAATTTGATTCGCTAAACCAATTTAAGAAGGACATGGAAAAGAATTTGAAATGACTGACTTGGGTGAAGTGAAGTATTTTCTTGGAATGGAGATTTCTCAGGCTAATGATGGGATCTTCATTTCACAAAAGAAATATGCTTTGGTGATATTGAAAAGTTTTGCATGGAGAAATGCAAGCCTGTTGCCACTCTAATTGTTGTGAATGAAAAGTTATCAATCAATGATGATGTTGATAAAGCAGATGATTCTGTTTATAGAAGTATAATTGGCAGTTTGTTGTATCTGTTACCAACAGGACCAGACATTATGTGTGCTGCAAGCTTGCTTTCTAGATTCATGCATTCACCTAGTCAGGTTCATTTTCATGCCTTAAAAAGAGTTTTGAGGTATATAAGAGGTACAAATGATTATGGTTTGTATTTCTTTAAAACTGAAAGTGGAGAACTTCAAGGATATACAGATAGTGACTGGGCAGGAAGTGTAGATGATGCTAAGAGCAACTCTGGTTATGCTTTCTCATTTGGTAGTGTTGTTTTTTCATTGAATTCAAGTAAGCAAGATGTTGTGGCCTAATCCTTAGCTGAAGCTGAGTATATTTCAGCTTCAATTGCAACAAATCAAGCTATTTGGCTAAGGAAGATTCTGTTAGATGTGGTCAAATTCAAGATGGAGCTACTGTCATTTGGGTGGACAATAAGTCAGCCATTCGTATTGCCAACAATCTTGTTCAGCATGGAAGAACTAAGCATATCAAGGTGAAGTGTCATGCCATTAGAGAAGCTTTGAATTTAAGAGAAATCAGCTTGGAGCGTTGCAGCTCTGAAGAACAGATTGTTGACATAATGACAAAAGCACTTTCCAAGGGAAAGTTTCAAATGCTAAGATTAATACTTGCAGTGCACAAGAAAACTCTCAAGGAGTGATAGAATTGAGACTTTTCTTGTTATTTTGGTATTAAAATATGTTGCTATGATGTTTATGATATAAGTTAGTATTAGTCTACATGTAGTAGGTGAAATTGAATTAAAAACATTGTTTTAAGGGAGTGGGTAAGCTAAGTCAGTATGGGGTGTGTTGTGTTGCTTGTAACTTTGTATTTTCACTAACTACAAGTCACTTATGTATGCTGGAAAAACCAGAACAAAAATACAATTCTATCTTCCACCATTTTTTGATGTTTGTGATTTTTCTTTTATGCTTTCTTCTCCCACTTCACTCATGTTCAATTTTTAGTTTCTTACTTTAACACTCTCATACTACGATACATCACTCAACTCCTCGTTGATTAGAATCCTCCATTGGTCAGAACCTTCTGTAGGTAGCTCTATTAAGAACAATCAGCTCTGACACCGCTCGACTTCTATCAAGATCATTGATTGTCCCCATAAACCAACACGAGACTTTTAGGCGTGCTTTGTCCTCACTCACACGCTTCTCGAAAAACTTTCCAAAAGGTCACTCATCCCATAATTGCGCTAAGCTAAACACGTTTAACTGTAGAGTTCTTAAGTGATGAGCTACCGAAAAGTAGATGCATTTTGTTGATATAAGTAGTACCAATTCCTCAACTATACAGTCTCATACCTGCACAACTTCTGGATACCTCTTATTCTTTTGTGATTCGTTCAGGGTGTTACATGTCCACCAACTTCCGCTTGGTTTGTCCTTAAACCACATCATATTGGGAGAGAGGTTTGCTCTGATACCATTTGTAATGTCCCTGATTGTTGACTTCTTGGTGGCTCTCATACTACGACACTTCACAAGGTGGCATTTCACTCAGTGTTGGTCGGAATCTTCCGTAGGTAGCCCTTTTCAAGACCTCAACAACCAGCTCTGACATCGATCGACTGCTTTCAAGATCATTCATTGCTTCCATATATTAACATGAGACTTTTCAACATGCTTTGTGCGCAGTCACACGCTTTCGAGAAACTTCCCAGAAGGACACCCATTCCATAACTATAAATCAAGCACGCATAACTGTGGAGTTCTTAAGTGATAGGCTACCATAAATTATTTGCATCTTGTTGGCATAGGTTGTACCAATTAATTCCTTTAAGTCATCCTCAACTGTGTGTCCCATACCTGCACAACCTCTAGATCCCTCTCATTTAAATGTGATTCGTTCGGAGTGTTACATGCTCACTAGCTTTTTCCTAGTTTGCCCTAGAACTACACCATACTAGGAGAGAGGTCTGCTTTGATACCATTTGTAACGCTCCTGATTATCAACTTCTCAAGGGCTCTCACATTAAGACACTTCACATGATGACACTTCACTCAACTCCTCGTTGGTCAGAACCCTCCACTGGTTAGAACCCTTTGTAGTTAGCCCTTTCTGAGAAAAACCAGCTCTGACACTGCTCAACTTCTATCGAGATCATGGACTGTCCCCACAAACCAACAAAATACTTTTTAGTGTGCTTTGTCCTTACTCACACGCTTCCTGAAAACTTCCCAGAAGGTCATCCATCTCATAATTGCTTCGAGGCAAACACACTTAACTATGGAGTTTTTAATTGATGAGCTACCGAAAAATAGATACATCTTGTTGGTATAGATTGTACCAATTAATTCCTTTAAGTCTTCCTCAAATGTACAGTTTCATACTTACACATCCTTTGGATCCCTTTCATTCTAGTGTGATTTGTTCGAGGTGTTACAGGGACAAAGATGAAAGTACCGATTTAATCAAGCAAAATCTTCCTCCAAAGGACAAATGTATTCTTCTCTATGGTGCCAACTTCCATCTCCTTTTATCAATCACCAATTTCCCTTACTCATCTTCCTTGCATTCACCCCCACTGGCAAACCCAAGTATACAAAGGAAATAGTCATTATTTACAATTCAAAATTCTTGAAATGCTATTCCTTTCATTCACATGAATACCTGTTAAGTTGCTTTTGTGAAAATTGACCTTTAGCCTGTATGTCATTTCAAAGTTTCTAAGAATTGTCTTCAAAGTCAAGGCATCTCACATCTCATCTCTAAAGAATAAAATGGGTTCGTCCACACCTATACAACATATATGCTAAGAAATCCCACCTCACCGAGTTGTAAGCCTTCTGAAATCGGCTCTAAAATTTAGACAACTTTTCTTCTTAACTTTTGCTTCATGTGAAACTTCATTTGCTATCATCACCCCCATCCAAAATATTTCTTCCTCCAAGAAAGACAGCTTTTCTAGTATCAATGATTTGGCTCATTACATTTTTCATCCTATTTGCTAAAATCTTTTCAAAAACACATTAGTGAGCATAATATTGTCCTCCTCCTTCATAGTATTAAATCTCACCCCATCCAACATTGCATCCATACCACAATACTCGATGAACTTGTCACGAAAATACTTCACAACCACACTCTTAATCCTCAATGGTTCCTCACACCACACATCATCTCCACAACTGCTAAAGTCGAGCATAGTAACCTCCTCTTGACTTTGTGGGATATTAGCCACCAAAATAGGCTTATCCTTGACTATTGAAGGCCCACAAACACCCTCATTTTGTTGATATAGAGTACCTCTAACTTCTATTTTAGAACCTACACCGTAGACATTATCCCTTTCAGGAGGCCCACTTAAAGCACCCACATTTCCTTTTCCCATATCATATCGTACATTAGCCACCTTTTTTTTTTCTCACCCTTTCCTAAGTCTCCTTAGTCTTTCTCACTATCATCCCTTATTGCCAACCCTCCCTTTAACTTTTTGCCCATAACTAGATCTAACATCCCTTCATTCGACCAGCACCCTGCAATAGCCGTAATCGTGTCTTCCACTGGTGTTGATGAGCACAAGCTCCCCCTTGTTCGTCCTTTTACCTAGTCTGACCCTTGCTTTTGCGGAAAGGAATTTGGCTCAGAACAACTTCCTTGTATCAGTACACAAAGACCCTCATTTTTGTCTCCTAAAGAAACTTCCCCCTTGACAATTAATGTTTTTTGTCCTACTTGTCCCAACCCCTCCATGCAAGAGTTAGTCATTATCCTCCTATGACAACCTTTTTTTGCCATCATCGGCGTGGGGGTTCATCTCCAGTTTATCATTGTTCTTCGATCGATGCCAGCCATCTTCACTTTCTGCATCCAATGACCACTCGACCACCTTGGAGACCACAAGCAATCTCCCTCAATGGTGTCATCTAATGAGTGTTCATTTGCTTCATCATGGATACTACTGCAACAACAATTCCCGATCTCCCTAGGGGCTTTTTCCATAATCCTAATGTCGAAAATCCTACCCTTCGGTGTCATTGTTGAGGTATGTATTAGAACCCTACCTGCTTCCAGTCTTTCCATCAATTTGGTTTCCTCATCCATTCTAATGTAAGATCCGACAATACCAACAAAGACGCCAAACCCTTCATCGTTCTAGAAGTTTAGGGGAGCTCGGGATACATGAATCCACGACAAATGACTTCCTGCTAAGTTGTGTGCTTGCCATAGTTCGAACAACTCAAATCACTTGCCCAGCCAATCAATCTTTTTGTTGAGGATTTCTTGCAAATTGTCCTCCCCATCACTAGATATGAGGATTAAGTTGTCCCCCATATGTCCAGATAAAGGAGAACCCTTGCAAGAAGGCTTCCTATAATGATAGCACAAAGTCCTCATTCACCAAATACCCAACAACACATTTCTTCAACCATTCCTCACTCATTGTTTTAATTCGCACTTTTATCGCTCCTTTTATGCAATCTCCTTATTCACTCTTATTTTTCTCCATCCAAATATTTTTTAAGGGGATTTGTTGCTTGTTTATAGGAAAATCCCTCCCTTTTAAATGTTATTGAGTTCCTTCTTGGGTTCTTGGTTGTTCTTCCTCCCCTGTGATTGTTTTGGTTCAATGTTCCATATTTTCCATACTTGGGACTATTGACATACATCCTTATGTCTCCAATACATATGTTGTAAGTTCTTTCTCCATGTTCATGACATCTCCCACACCCCATAACCTAACAACCCATACCATTGTCCACTCTTACTCCTCCTAGGACAAATGAAGACATCATTTACCCTCTCCCATCTCATGAATACATCCCACAGATTGCTAACTGTGTAGTTCTTTAGAAAATGAGTAAATAAAAATGTTGATATCCCATCCTTATTCTTTCCTCGTTGTCCCCATTCCTTACTCCCCATAATTTGCCACTGCACATTAGGGCTATGGTTATGGTTATTGTCTCACAAGGTGAACTTAAGTTTTTAAGGAAACTTCTGTTGATTCATGGACTTAATTTTTTTCCACAATTTGTATGCACTGATGTAGGTAAATATGTGCATAAAAAAGCTTTGATCAATGTGTTTTCAAATCATAGTTATTGCCTTTTGATTTAGAAGTTCTAGCCTTTGTTGGTCTTCCCCTTTAGCTTGTTCTCTTGGAGCATCTCCAATGGGAGTTTTTTAAGCAACTCATATTGGGTTCCTTAAGCACATAAAAAGTGGTTTTTGGTGGTCCCACAATGTCATTTTATTCCTAAGAAACTCTACACAATTTTGCTCCAATGATAAAAAAAACTTCAAGAAACTCACTTATATATATATTCATTTAATTTATTATTGCTCCAACGATAATTTTTTATATTATTGATTTTCAATTTAATTAAATTTTTAAAAAAATCATTTAATTTATTTTTACTTTAACAAAAGGTCAATTTTGCTTTCAGAAATTTCCACACTCTCTTCCTGACTTCCACATCCATTTCCATTTTTTCTCTCAAATGTGAAGATCTCAATTCCAATATTGGTTTTGGATATTGGTTCTTCTCATTTGTTGTTGATGCTTTTCATGTTCTTTTTCTCCTTCCATTTTCGTTTCCCCTTAATTTTTTGGGTTGTTGGTGCAAAATATTGTTTTTTAATTGCTAAGGAACCATTTCTTTATACAAGCAACAAATCTTCAGCTGAAGAAATTTTGGTTTTCACGTAGATTTGCTCCAATGGTGAAGGAATTGCAAGATACAATGTCTTCACTTAAGAAACTCTCCAAGGAACTATCACTAGAGATGCTCTTAGGTAATTGCCTCATATAAGTCCTAACAATACAAATGATCTTTTCATAATCAACTTTCAACATGAGACCTAGTTCAACAAAAAAAACTCTTTTGGTATAAGAGAAATTCTCTTAATCTAACCCAACTAGAATGGTTTATATTCAGCCAAAATTTATCAAATATGTTAAAATACAACTCTCTTGAAGTGGATAACTAAAATTCATTTATTTTATCACTCTAAGAGATAAACTTGGTTTTTAGAGGATGTCTTGACCCTTCACAAGTCTCTCCCCACCCCCACTCCCTTATATAGGTGAGTAAGGATGATAACGAGACCGATCAGGGAGAGTTTCACTTCTATCCCAATCCATGCTTTGTTCTTACTAAGGGTAGGGCGAGTTTAAAAGGTGGGTATTAAAAATTAAAACTCAATCTTGGTACTATTAGTAGGATTAAGAATCCACCTACTTTTTTTTATAAAAGAAATGTAATTCATTTATGTAATTTTAAATAACCATATACCACGTTATTAATTACAAAGTGGGAAAAACTTAAACTTGACCTAGTCAAAATGAGTTTTTAGTGGGGTTAGAATCGGATGGATGCATATGCTCAAATTTTATTTTCATGTCTATAGAGAGGAGTATGACTTCTTTCAAAAATGATTGATGTATGCTAATTAATTTTTGTATTTTCCAATACTTTTAAAATTTCAATTTTATTTTGATAAGTTGTAAGGAAGTGTCAACATTGAAGACTGAATTTTAGGACTTTGAAAAGTTTTTTTTTTCATGCATTGAAATGATTACTCTTTCAATTCTAAAATAATTGTCGTCTTAAATTATTTTACATAAACAAAAAGAGTAAAAAATAAATGAAAAAATAATAATTTTATAAAATTAATCTTATATCATCAAGTTATTTCTAGATTTTATAGTTCATCATGAATATATAAGAGATATAAGTGAAAAAAATAATTATTAATATATTGATAAGTTAAAATGACAATTATCTTAAAATATTTTTTATATGAAAATTATAATTAAACAGAAGACATAAATCATAGATCTCCATCAGATTTTGGAGGCATTTTAAACAAAATGTTCATTTAATTTCATATTAATTTGTAAAAAATGTCCATTTGATTTGCTCAAAATTATTACTCACTAAATTAAGGATAAATTTTATCCACACGCAAAGTTATGAAAGAGTTAAATTAAGGATAAGAAAGCTATTCTATAATAAAATAATTATGGTATATTGACTATTGACGAGGGACTTAATTCTAAAAAATAAAAAAATTGACGAGGGACTTAACCATCGAATGAAATCATTCTCACGACCCAAAGCCTTATAATTTGGCAGGTTTGACTGGATATCATCGTAAATAAGGATGAAAAGTTAGACTTCCATTCAATATTTGATATGTTTTAGTGCTTAAAAAATATGATATATATTTTTAAAAGCTTCCTTAATTATTGTTATTTTGCTATGAGGAATTTTATCATAATATTTTTGCGACTCGGTCAAAAACTATTGGTTAGTACTTATGCAGTATTTTTCCTAAACCCAGTGTTGCTTTGTAGAATAAGTTATTTTCACAAGTTCTCGGGAATAGACTAATATTACTAATCGTTTTATTGATCCATATTGTTCTGTATCATAAAGTTTGTAACAATTTACATATATTATTAATTAATTAAGTTAAACTCCCATAATCGTTGCATAAATTGTTTTCTTTGGGTAATATGTACTATGTTTCCCGAAATTTGTTTTATTATATTTATTAATATAGACTTTGCGAATAATAATATCCCCTTAAAAGAAGTTGGTATTACATGAAATTATTGTTATGTAAAAAATAATATCAAATAACAACTTGGAATAAATAAATAATGAAATTCCACATACTAAGCATAAAATTTTTTATTTATCAATTTTAATTTTTGTAAAAACTTAATTATAAAAAATATTGAAATTTAAAAAAGAAGAATTTTACAATAATTTGAAAACTTTAGTAGATAATTACCATTTATGGTAGTTAATATTTTGATTACTTCTATTTATTTCAACGTACTTGTATAATATGAAACAATAGAATATATATATATATATATATATTAATTAAAACTAAAAAGATGGAAATAAATAAAATAAATAAGGTAGTTATTAATTAAGAAAGAAAAAATTATGGTAGGATCATGATAATTATTTTTCTTTAAAGAAAAATCTATACGCCTAATATAGTTGGTGTTCCAAACTCTTAGCTTAATCCAAAAAAGACCACACATCGATTTAGTGACGAAGACATTGTTTTTGTATTCTTTTGGGGGTTTATAATAGTAGCAGAAGTCTCCATGAAAGGGTTTTATATAAACTAACTAGATTGCGTGATCCGTGTGCCATGCACTGGAATAAAAAAATTATAAATATTTTTTTAAAAATTTCAAATATATAAATATTTTTTTAAAATTTGTATTAATAATTATTCAATTAAAGTATAATATTTCTAATTATTAATTATTGTTGTCCATTAACAGTAATATATTGTTGATTATGATTTTTAAAATACAATGAACAAGAGAAGTCAAAATTAGTTCTATTATATAAGGTAGTAATTTAAATAATTATCGTAAAACAATATTTCAAACAATCTAAAACAATATTTCAAACAATCTAAAATAAAATTTATTAGTTAGAATAAAACAAAATATTTTTATGAAATGATATTTTTAATTATATTTTTAAATTTAAATTTAAATTCAAGCTTTATATATTTTAAACAATGCTATAAATAAGACATTTTAATGATTTAAAAATTTGTACAGATTTAAAATTAGAATTTGGTGTTACATATCAATCATGTATTATAAAGTATAATAAATTTTAAATTATTAGTTATTATTGTCTAATATAAATAGTAAAAAAATATCTGATTACTTATTATATTTAAAATAAAAGATGAGGAAAAATAAAAATAAGAATTAAAATTATTACTAACATTTTAGATTTATAATATATTATAATGTCAAATTTTATTTTCTATAAATAAGGATAATAATAGGTAAGGTATGAGTAATGTATTGTAGTACTCACTCCCAAACTTACACTTTCGAAAAACATTCCCTATATCCAAATTCATACCCATGTGAAAATTAACTTTAATACTCATATCACTTCCTATTGGGTACGAAATATTATTCATACCCGTATTCATTATCCATATTTTAAATAATTTAAAAATTAATAAATAAATAATATTAATTAAAAATATGATATTTATTAAATTAAAATCTCATTTAAAGCTCTTTCAAAATACATAACCTTTTAAATTGTGATAAAGTTTTAGAATAATTAAAAAATATTTTCTATAAACTCTGTGGAAGAATTTTGAATTAAAACATAGAAAATATTTTCTAGCAAGCTTTCTAGTCTTGACAATCGGGCGGGGCGAGGGCGAGTTTTGTATTCCCCATCCTGGCCCTGACTCTAAAATCGCTTCCCATCCTGCCCCCAATTTTGGTTGGGGTTAAAAATATATACTCATTCCTGTTGGGGTCAGGTTTCTCGGTCTCGCTCCCGCTAATTAATTAAAATTAAAAAATAATATATATTTTATTATTGAAAAAAGGGTTGAAAAGGCTAGTTACCTAACAAAAAAAAATAATAAAAAATCCACATTCAAAATATGAGAATAAGATCATAATTTAAAAATTACAAAACCAAGTCAATCAATTCAATTAAAATCATAAAATCTAGGTATTGCATAAAATAAGGACATGCATATTTTATTTCTTCCAAAATACAATATCATTTAAATATATATTGTGCCAAAATTAAGTAGCACATCCTTTAAATTACATAATAAAAAAAGAAACAACTTAAATATATATATATATATATATATATATTTTAATATTGTTTATTATGAGGTG
This sequence comes from Glycine tomentella, assembly GCA_007407185.1. Lineage (NCBI taxonomy): Eukaryota > Viridiplantae > Streptophyta > Magnoliopsida > Fabales > Fabaceae > Glycine > Glycine tomentella. The sequence continues at coordinate 304,895 of PYAF01005708.1, forward strand.
GGTGAGGGGCATATATCAGCAATCTTATACCCGCCCCACCCCCGCGTTTAATTAATGGGGAAAACCCGACGCCGAACCCAGTCAACACAGTTTTTCCTGTCAAAGTCAGGATGGGTTCGATTCGGTTCAGATCGAATTTCGCTGACATGCCTACTTGTTCCTTTTGAGTTTTTTCATTGATGATTTGTTAATAATATAAAACATAAAAATTAAAACAAATAAACATAATTTAATTATTTTAAATAAATAAAATTATGTTTTAATAGAGATCAAGAGAACCCAAATATAATATAAAAAATTTATCCTTTTGGTGAAAGTATGGCAGTGCCTACCATCGTTAGATGTGTGCAATCAAATCTTAGAACCACCTTATCAAGATTTCGTTTTTAAATTGAAAATAGCACAAAATTGTAACAAAATAAGATAATACAAAGATAGAGAAAAGAATGAATGAATTAGAAAAACAACCTATCATATTATGATGACGGACAGCGATGATTTCAACCATCGAGTTGGATTTAATCATGATTGAAATGTAATATGAATTTTTTCTTGATTTTTTTCCCCAATTGAAATGTAGAGTAGAAAGTGAGAAACATTTTAATCGACTTATTTTTCAAAATACGGTTGGAAGAGACTGGAAATTAAGTTTATACTAAAGTTCAAGTGGAAGAAAAATATGAAAAGAGAATGGAAGAATAAGAGTTGATTGAGATGTGTAGTAAATTTACAAAAAAAGAAAAACAAAATAGGTAAAAGTGATGATTCAATTAAGGAATCAATTAAAAAGGTAATTAATTAATTTCATTATAATTTTTTGTTACTTTTACTTTTTAATTATAATTTAAATATTAAATTTTAGATTTTAGTTACTGTTTTGCCATTAAAAATACCTATGGATCCTTTACAGTTTTGTTTTTTTTTTTTTTTTTGGGAGGGGATTTTTGGACATTTTTTGGATAATGTATATTCCTTTAATAATAATAATATTTTATATATATCAATTATTTTTAACGTAATGTCCAAGCTATCATTTATTTTTAAAATATATTATCTTTTTAAGAGAAAATAAATTACCTAAAGAATTTACATTCATGTTAAACATAAATTGCTATCAATTGTCTCAATTATTCTTGTTGGTACTATGGAATGCAAGGTTTAAGCATTTATTAAAGAATTTCACAAAACGTATATTCTTTAATTGAACAAGTCCTTGAAAAGATATTGACTTGACTTAATATGAATGCTTAAAAGATGCATGTTCCTCCAAACAATATATAACGAGAAAAGTATGTACGGAGAATATTCAAATTTATTATACTAGGTAGGCGACAGTCAGTTTAAACTTTACATTAAAATAAATTCACAAGTAAATATTGATGAAAGGTTTCAAACATTGTATATAGTCGTGTCAGATCTTATTTTATTTGAAAAATAAATAAAAAATAGAGTATATTTATAGAATTTAAGGATTATGTATTGGAGAATATAAAATAGTTTTATATTATTATTTAATCATCATTTGAATTATTTTAAGATAATTATTTCAAAAATTAATAAATTTATTATATATACTGAGTTGTTATTAGATGATTTTATAAAAAAATTTATTATATATAACATTTTTCTCACATTTATACCATTATTTATGACTCTTTGTCCATTACGTTTTTATCTTAAATAAATAGTAAAATTAAAATTTAGCAATATAATATTAGTAGAATATAATTGACAATAATTAAGTAGCTAAAATTCTTAAAAATAATAATTAAGTACCTAAAAAATTTAAAGAATAATTCGTTTAACAAAAAGAAAAGCATTGATCCAATTTCGATCAACAGCAAAGAATATCCTTATCACCATGCAAATTGCATTTTCAAACTGTGTATTCGAATCACAATGCATATGATATTTCTTTTATCTTCATTTGAGTCTATGACCATTCTCAAACCATGAAAAATAAATAAATAATAATAATACTTCTCTCCACCTCCTACCATAGCAATACACCTTTAACCTCCCTCCAAGAAAGCACCAATATATAAATTATAGGACTCTCAATTTTGGTTTTGTGTCCTACAAAAAGGCATAGAAAGATAGAGAATCATGGATAACCCTAAACAAGCACTTGGGAGATTCGCAGTTGTAACATTACTCTTTGCGGGGGTTCTTTTGCTGTACAACTGGTCCTCCTCTTTCTCCAACGAATTAGTGCTATCCCAGAAAGAACCACTATGCGAGCAATCAAATTTTGTAAGTTCAATCACCCATATTTTATGTTTTTTTGCATCAAAACAAATCATCTATGGCATTATGTTGTTATTTATAATCCGGCTGAATTTAATTTCAATTCTATATATAATCAAAAAAGAGTAATGTTGCATTAATGCCACAGATGATTTTTGTTTTATTTAGCTTCAAGTATATAAATGGTTCTTTTTTTTATTATTTTTGCTGTAATTTTTCATCGTTTTAATTTTCCTTTAATTTGTGCATATACATTGTAGACCACTACCAATGTTGAAGCATATGGAGATGGCCTTGACACTGCTTTGGCCAAAGCCTCAATGGGAAATAAAACAGTGATAATTGCTATAGTAAATAAGGCCTATGTAGAGCAAGGTGTAAAGAGTGACACCACCATGCTTGATATATTTCTTGGTAGCTTTTGGCTTGGTGAGGGAACAAGGTCTCTCATTGATCACCTCCTCATAGTTGCGGTTGATCGAACAGCCTATGATCGATGCCAATTTTTGAGGTTGAATTGCTTCAGATTAGAAACAGATGGTGTTGATTTTGAAGGTGAGAAAATATACATGTCTCAAGATTTCATCAAGATGATGTGGAGAAGGACTCGATTCCTCTTGAAAGTTCTCAAACGTGGCTACAACTTCGTTTTCACGGTACGTGATTTCCTTCGTTTCCATCTTTTACTTGTTTTTTATTGATTGGTCTTTCTCATGTTTAAGTGCATAGAATTGTAGTGGTCTAAAACTAGCTCACATTCTCAATATTCTTTTTCTTATCCTCTATTTTAATTTAAGTCAAATACTACTACCTTAATTATATGTCCAAAAGAATACTACTTTATTTAAAATTGATTTAAATATCTTTTTCATTTTTGTAATTTAGTATTTTTTTTCATTTTTTTATGTAATTTTTTTTGTTTTAGTCACTGTAAAATATGTTTATTTTTTTTTGTCTTTAAAGTGTTTTATATAGTATTTTAAACAATAAAAAAAGTGTTTTGAACTTTAAATAATATTATTTAAAACATTCTAAAGACAAAAAAGAAATTTATAAGAATTAAATTTTATTTTACAAGAACGAAAATAAAAAAATATTAAATTACATGATTCAGGGGCGGTTCTGGACCCACTCAAGGTGTCCAACCGCACAGGGCCCCGAAAAATAAGGGGCCCCAAAAAATAAGGGACCTCAAATATTATTTATTAAGGGGTCTCAAATATTATTTATTTTAACATATATTCAATATTGAAAACTAGAGAAGATGGTAATATTTGATTTTTAATAATCAAGGAGTCCAAGGTTCAATTCCCACCAACAACAATTTTTATAAAATTTATATTAATTTTTATAAAATTTATATTAATTTTTATAAAATTTATATTAAAAACCTGCTACACCACGTACACGTTTCCGTTTCCATATTTTAAC
>PYAF01005708.1:317453-330240 GCA_007407185.1 Glycine tomentella
TGGCAGTGATGGTAAGAATTCTTGAAGCTGGAGTTTGGTTGATATGTTGGAGAGACTATGTGTTATGGTGGATTGTGATTTGTGCTTATATATTTTTATCAGAGATATGGAATAATGTATCAGTCCTTCATATTTTGTAAATTTTATGAAGAAGAATTTTATGGATACATGTTCTTGTAAAATTTTAGTTCTCCTATTTATGTTTCTCGATAAAAAATAAAAGGATAAAATAAATAAATTTAAAATAAGCAAATAAATAAATAATTAAGTGAATAAATAAATAAAATAAGTGAGGATGTTACAAGAAGCACATAAGCTTTTCAAACTCATCAGTTTAGGAAACCTGAGGGAGGAGATGAAGCCATTGAAAAGCAACAAAACTTGAAAATCCGACGACAATCGGGCCTAATGAAAAAGCTAGGAGGGGCATGCAAAAACTTTGTCAGGAGCGGAGGGCACGAGTGTGACAGTCAAGGTTGAGGAGTTAACACTTGGAATTCAAATTGATGTTGACGAAGAAGGTACAAGGAAAGGTTTTAGAGGCTATGGGGACCCATATAGATATAAGCCACCAATTCTTTATGCCTTTATCTAGTGGGCTAGAAGGGATGGTTTTCAATAGACATGAAAGATGTGGTGTGGGGAAGAGAGAAACCTAAAGTGATTGGGGAAGGTTATACGTGTGGGTTATGATGCGTAAACTATATTAGGCTCACACAAGGACAATTGTATTCTACACAATAGTAACAATGAAATTGAAAGTCTATATATCGAACCCAAAGGAACAACTATATTCCCAATTAGACGATTTAACTAATAACACAGATGATTAAATTTAAATATTTTTATGGTTTTGATTTTTATAAGAAAGTACATAAATGAATGTAAAGAGAGGTTGAGTGATGATAAGAATGACCAAGGGTTATGACTCACTAGTACCAATTTTTTCTCAATCCCAGTCCTAATGAAATTCTATGGATGATTAATTAAGTCAAAGGATAAAATCAATTCTAGGGATGATTAATTAAAGATTAACTAATCTATTGGAGATTATGCAAACAATTTGATCATGCAATTTGGTGCAAGATACTCTTACCTAGATCTACCAATTACATGCAAATGATCACTATTATGCAATTAATTAAGTATTAGAATAACCGATTTAAAATAAATAGTAAAAACAAGGAAGATAATTATTTAACATAAAATAATGAGAAATTCCTTTTAAGACCAAATAGAGGAGTACATTTGGACAATTACATCATAAGTCCCAGACTAAAAGGACTAGCCGCTCATGATCAAAGCAAAACTAGCAATTCTATATGAGATAAACATAGACATACCAATAGGTAGGATTGATGATCACGATCTGTCCTAATGGTGTTGTCCACGCTTCACAGCTCTTAAAAGTCTTCAAGGTTCTCTAAAATTAGTAAAAATATAAAAGTGACGAATTTTTTTTCTTAAAAGAGAGAGACCTCATTTCTTATTTATAATATTCTGTGGAGGTTCTTCTTCTATCTTTCCTTAATTAAAGAATATTATCAATTAAGATTTAAATCTAGTAGGTGGTCCTTACAATCTTTAAGTGATAGGTGATGCAGGCAAACCACGAATGTACAAAATTACCACATGTGTACAAAATTAGTTTGATCATACAAAATTACCATGACCATGGTCTTCTGGTTAACTCCAAAAATTCATGATATTTAGCTGTTTTTTACATGAAAAAATACACTAAATCGTAAGTTTTGTCAAATAAAATATATCAAAATGCATGAATATGATATGAAAGTTTACATCAAAATACAATTAAATTCGGGTTTATCACGTTGTATAATGGGCCGCTTATTTTGGGCTCACATTATTTCAAATCTCATAGTATATTCCCATTGTTGGTGGAATTTGGAGAGGTGGCAAAGGGTCAATAGAAGATCAAAACCAAATTCTTTCCAACATTGGGAAAAAAAGGTGTTGGGGACGTGGTAGTGGGCATTCTAGCATGCCCAACTAATGTAATTGACAAGGAAGACCTAACTCTAGAGGTTATAGGGGTCGGTTCCAAGGTGAAAACAAATTTAAATACGAAAGTAGACATATTTTTACAAAGGACGTAGGAAGATGGATGTTTTGAGGAAGAATGGGAAAATGCAAAGTGGTATGATGAAATGTGATGTTGGGGAGGGAATGGATCCTATTGATTCTTTTGCTGACATGAATTATTGGCAACCCTTAGCTGAGAAAAGTAAATTAAGAACAAAGAGGAGTAATAGCAGGAAAAGCTCTCATTCCAAGCTAAGGAGAAATGCTTGGAAGAAGGTGGGTTCAAAATCTAAAAATTGCCAAGTATGTTCAATTGTTGCAACTAGCAGGAGTAACATGGCTACAAAATGAACCTAAGGAGGTTGAGAAGGTTTGAGAAATTGATAATCAGGTTGGGGAAATGTTTAAGGAGGGTAAGCAAGAATTCCTGAAGAAAATTAGTCAACTTGAAGCTAGAGACATAAAGGAGGCAAGAAGACAAAAAAGTAGCCAATTGGAGAGGGGTACAAGGAGTTGTCCATGAAGCTTTTTTTTTTTATAATGTGAGAGGGCTTGGGAGCAGGTTTAAGTGAAGGGAAATTAAGAAGGTTATTGCAAAAGAAGAGCTCGATATGGTATGTATACAAGAAACAAAAATGGTAGACATGCAAGACAAGGTGTGTGGTGTCATGTGGGGGGAAACTAATGTTAGTTGGAGACATTCTCCAACCAAAAATCACTCAGGAGGAATACTTTGCATTTGAGGGAAGGGAATTTTGATGTAATAGATTGGACGACAGGTTAAGGGTTCCTATTCATTCAAAGAAGATGGAAATGAGGGATTTAGGTGATCAACATTGTCAATGTTTATTCACCTTGTGCAATTGTTGATAAGCGATGCTTATAAGAGGATCTAAAAAGGAGCATGGGTGATGGGCTTTAGTGTGTGCTAGGAGACTTTAATGCAATTAGAAGAATGGAGGAAAGATTGGGAATATCTAGTGGGAACCAACAAGGGTGTAGAGAGATGGATAATTTCAATATTTTTGTAGATAACATGGAGTTGGTAGAGTTGCCATCGGTGGGAAGGAAATTCTCTTGGGTGAGAGCCAGAGGAAGTGCTATGAGCCACATTGAAAGAATAGTGGTGTCTTTGGATTGGTTAAAAAAGTTGCCAAATACAACACAATATGTTCTTGAGAGATAATTCTTTGATCATTCTCCTATGGTACTAAAATACAATAACTTTGATTGGGGTCCGAGGCCACTCAAAATCTTCAATTATTGGTTAGAGGAGCCAAGTTTTGTTGAATTTGTGAAGGAAAAATAAAGATATCTTTGAACAAGGTTGGAGTGTTTTTGTGTTCAAGGAGGAGAAGCTTAAGTTGCCAAAACTTGAGATCAAAAGTGAAGTATAGAAAAATTTGGTGATCATAAAGCAAGAGGGGATGGTTTGGTGTCTAACATAAACAATTTAGACCTAAAAGAGGAGTTGGAAGGCCTTTCCTTGCAAGTAGCTTGTGAGAGAGAAGATTTTATTAAAGAATTTTAGAGAAACTCTAGAATACAAGAATATATGTGTAAAAAATCTAGAGTGAAGTGGCTTGAGGAGGGAGACTCCAACACAAAATTCTTTCATGCCGTGGTGAATTCGAGAAGAATAATCAATGTCATAAAACACTTGGAGGGGGGGAGGGGTGTGAGTTCAAGGAGTTGGATATTTTGTTGTAAAAAGAGAGATCTAGGAGTTCTTTCAAAAGAAATTCAAGGAAGATGGTTCTATGGATATTTTGTTGGATGGGGTGAGTTTCAAGACCACTAAGGCTTTGTTTGGGAGAGGGATTTTGGAGGGGAAGGGAGGGAAGGGAAAGGTTTAGGTAGAGACATCTCCTTGTTTGGGAGTTTTAATTTTTGAGGGAAAGGATTTGAGGATTTTCAAAACTCCTCTAAAATCCTCCAAAGTCTTAAAATTGTTGTTCCCCCTATTTGGGGGTTCTTAGAAGGAAAAGTAACTAAAATTACTATCCTATCCCAGTCAGTGTTAATAAAATTACTATCCTACCCCAATCAGTGTAAAATATAGAGTGTATTAATTTTTGAAATAAAGGAAAAATTGTAAAAATATCTTATTAACTCTCTATTTCCCTCTTTTAATATATTTTTAACTCCCAAACAAGGAAAAATGAGCTTCCCTCATTTTCCTCCCTTTCCTTTTCCTCCCTTCCCCTTGAATCTCTTTCCTTCCCTTCCTTCCCATTCTAACTCCCAAACAAAGCCTAAAGAGGATAATGATTTACTTACACAATCGTTTGAAGAAAAGGAGATTAAGTGTATGGTGTGGGATTGTGATGGTGACAAGAGCCCCGGGCTGGATAAATACAATTTTAACTTCGTTAAAAAATTGTTGGGATGTGGTTCAAATTGACATCATTAGGGCGCACTATCAAGGATTTTCATATAAATGGAAGGTTGCCAAGAGGTTGTAATGCTTCTTTCCTTGCTCTAATTCCTAAGAAAGGAAATCCTCAAGGCTTAGGGGAATTTAGACCAATTTCTCTTATTGGTTGTTTGTATAACATTTTAGCAAAATTGTTGGCTAAACAACTTAAGAAAGTTATGGGGAGTATAATTGATGCTAGGAAATCAACTTTCTTGGGGGAAGCAATATCTTGGATGGGGTGTTGATTTTGCTAATGAAGTTGTCCATGAAATAAAAAGAAGAAAAAATGATGTCTCATTTTCAAGGCTGGCCTTTAGAAAGTATAGGATTTAGTATGGTAAACTTTTTTAGCATACATGATGCATAGATTGGGTTTTGATGGAAAATGGATTCAATGGATGTGAGGTTGCTTACAATCATCATCAACATTCGCTCTTGTGAATGGAAACCCAACGGAGGAATTCATTGCTCAAAAAGGCCTTCGTCAAGGTGATTCCTTAGCTTCATTTCTATTTTTGATGGTGGCAGAAGGATTGAGTGGTTCGATTAGATAAGCGGGATCAAAGGAGTTGTTATCCAGGATTGAGATATGTGATGGTAGCTTGAAAGTATCGCTTCTTCAATTTGTGGATGATACAATCTTCTTCCTTAAGGATCACATAAGACATATGATTACTTTGAAAGCTATCCTTAGGTGTTTCAAGTTGGCATCCGGCCTAAAGGTAGACTTTCATAAATATTTTGGTTGGCATTCATTTGGATCAAAGGAAGGTTTTGAGTATGCTAGAGTCTTGAATTGCAATACTAGGACTATCCTTTTTGTCTATTTAGGACTTTCGATGGGGACAGATGCATGGAAGCTAAGTGATTGATAAAATGAGGAAGAGACACTTGTCATTTGGGGGGAGAATTTGCTTGTTAAAATTGGTACTATCATCTTTATCCTTGTATTTTATTTCCTTATTTAAGATTCCTATAAAAAAAATATCTATGAAAAATAGAATCCAAAGGAACTTTTTTATGAGGTGCTAAAGAGGAGGAAAACAAAGTTGCTTGGATAAGGTCGAATCTAGTATGCTCTCCTAAGGAAAATGGTGGGTTGACCATAAAAAACATTGAGCTTTTTAATAAATCACTTGTGGGTAAATGACTTTGGAGATTACTTAATGAGAAAGAGGGTCTTTTGGAGGGAGGTCTTAATTAGGAAATATAATAGTGAATTTAGATATCTTGTTGGGGGAGGGTATGCTAGAAAAGGGTCTCAATGGTGGAGAGATATGTTAATCTGTGTGAGGTGCTTGAAAATGGTTTAGGATGGTTCCAAAATAATATTGTGAGAGTGGTGGGTGATGGAAGTGAAGTGACTTTTTGGTATTCTAAATGGGATGGGAATCAGAGACTATGCTCCAAGTATAATCGGATCTTCCTTAATTACACAAAAATTTCCAAAATGGGTGTATGGGGTAAGGAAGGGTGGCAATGAGATTTCTCTTGGAGGAGACATTGGTTCAATTGGGAAATTCAATTGATGCATCAATTTGAGATTGAGAGGAGGGTGGCTCAGCCAAATCATTCATCCACGGATGGGTGGGGGTTGTCTACGAATGCGGAGAAAAAAAAAATACTTGGTGAGGGAAGTGTATTCTGAGCTGCACGATGAAGGGAATATAGAAGATGGCAAATTCTACAAACATTTGTTTGTGGCAACTCCCAATACCATCTAAGGTTAAGGGATTTGTTTGAAAGATGGTGCAAAACAAAATTCAAACCATGGAGAATCTAAAGAAAAGAAATATTGTGACAAATGATGTGAATCTTAATTGTGCTTTTTGTGATGCTTCTATGGAAACAACTAATCATCTTATGCTTGAATGTAAGTTTTCTTACTACATCTGAACACAATGCAATCGATGGTGGGGTGACTTGAGGCCAATTCCTAACTAGTGCAAGTGTCATTTTTGGCAACACAAAGGGAAGACAGTACTAAATTAACTGAAGATATACAATTACTTTGTGTTGCTTAAAGCAGGAACTAAATGAGTCATATATTATATAGAAAATAAAGCAACAAGCTAGTGGCAAAAACTATTTCAGGAAAAATGTGTTGTGGGTTCCTTGATCACATGATGGACATATATTGAAAAATAAGAAAGGGAAGCATTAATTAACAACCCTTATCTAGGTTGGTCAATATCTCCAACACAGTTACTGTACTTAATTCCAATATTAATTAGCTGATAGCCTGATGCTGATATATATCAAGTTAAATATGATAATGTTAATGTTCAATATATAACTGTGTATATATAATGTGTAGGACCTCTGCAATCCAATTCCACAGTGGGCCACGATGGGATCTATTGAGGGAAGAAGTTTTTGGAGGCAAGAAGTAAACCAATACTGGATACGTGATCATAGTTCATAAAGCACTGTGAACCACATTTTTTATGTAGGAAATATTCTCACCGTCAACAGCCTACAATTTGCACACATTAAGTTTATTGAAACCATGAAGGAAAGAAACTCAACATTGGGCTAAAAAAATAGAATTGAATGTATCTAGACTAGCAAAAAACACAAATAGTTAATTTCAATCCTATTATGAACCAAAGTACTAACTTAAGGTTCCATTCTAAAAATCCACGCCCCTCCAAATATGATGGGTACAAAAAACACACTTGCCACTGAATATGATCAAGAGACTAATAAATGAATAGATAAATATTTATGTTTTTTTTTTTATCTATAGAAATTAAAAATAGATAATAGATAGATGATAATTCAAATACCGTATTTAACTGACTATTTAATTGACTTACATCCTTTGATAAAAAAAATATTATGTTCATGCATGTGTTTTGAAAATATACTTATGCGAGTAAAATTACTCCCATATTTAAGAAAGCGAGAATTTAAACGTAAACCGATAATAATACCTAAAAAGTTACTGTTAATCCCCTACCATAAATTGACCATCCCTTATATTATCTCAAAATCAACGAAATATTTGAGATAATTATTATTCATTTAAATTATATGAATATTAATTATATATATTATTTTATCTTATATTCTTAATTATATTTAAAAATAAAAATTAAAACAGGGGTCATCAATTTTATTTTTGTAAAAAATAAATTTATCTTATTTAATATTATTATTTAAAATATTTTAATTTAAAAAATTGATTACCAAACTAATTTTTTTAACTTTTAGTTTAACAAAACTAAATATGGATAACTTTTATTTTAATTATCCCCATAGCGATGCTACATTTGTCCCCAAAGCAATCAAAACATCCATGTTGCGGGAGAGCCAATGCATAAAGCTTGGTAGCAAACCGACTAACAGCGAGGTTATAAGATTGGTTGGTTTGGTGGTGAAGAGAGAAAAAAGAGATTATGGGTTTGAATATTTCATAACAAAAATTAACAATTAATAACTAATATATATTTATTTATAATATATATATATATATATATATATATATATATATATATATATCAATGCTATGTATAAGAACTGCACTGGTGTAGCAAGCACCCATCTTACAATCTCCCCCACTATAAGCATGTCCACGACTTTGGCATCTTAAGTCCATGCTTAATTCTTCCAGGGACATACCAAAGCTCCATAGAGGTTAGAAACACACAAATAGTAAACACCAAACTCCATAAAAAGGATCTATAGTATTGCCTATTTCCTCGCTCCCTCCTAGCTATATATGATGACTAGTACTATAAATATTCCTTAATCTTCCTCCTTTTTGACGGATAATCTTTGCATTGGAACCCATTTGTTCAATCACATTAATGAAATTTGGTTTGTGTTGCGATATTTCAAAATGTACGGCAAGTGCACCGATCGTTTCCAAGTAATAAAGTTAGGTAAGTGAGTATCGTTCTCCACAGGGATTGGGGTAATTTCACAGCAATACTAACAATTGAGATTGAAAATAAAAACAGAAAATACGCAGAGAAAAGTATTGTTGATTGATTTGGTAGTGAATTTGAAAAGACAGAATTTAAAGAATGCAGTAAATTGATTAAGAAGATTACCAATGAAAAGATAATTGTGGTCAGGCGCAATCCCCTCAGATTCCTACTCTTTCACTTGACTGGTTATTTAACTTTAATGTATACAAATGATAAATTTCTCCTAGATTCATAAATCCTAGATAACTAGCGATTTCACTCTTTAATTCGATCGAGAACCCTAAACCTTTAGCGATTCTATCAAACTAAGCATGTAGAGAATAAATCATAAGAGGTTCCTGTTATTAATTGTTCAGAGAATAAGTCTTTCCTAGATTAGCTAATTCCTAATTCGTTAGTGAACTAACCCTTTAACCTGAATCGAAAACCTAATTCCTCAGTGAAATCTATCAGTTCAAGCATTCAAAAGAACATATCATAGGCTCTGCAGCCACGCATCCCTATTCCTAGGTGATGAACAACTGTTATTCTAAACGGTTCAGAAATTAGAACCCCAACGTTCCCATTGCGAATCCTAACCCTATGTACTTAATTGAAGTGATCGATTTCAAAGAAGAATAGAAAGAACTGCAGAATAGAATAAAACAATTAAAACATATCATTCAATACCAGTCAAATTACAGAGGAGTACTCATCGGTTCATGGCCTTCCCACAATACAAGACTTAGCCAGCCATAGGCCTCAAGAACATCAATGCAGTAATATGATTCATTGTTGTTCAGAAACTCAGCTTGATTCTTGAATTCTAGGGTTTTAGATGAAGAATGGATGAAAAGATGTATATTCTGGCTATTCTGAATGCCTAGACTCTGTTCAGAAGCTTAATATTTATAGAATCCTTTAATTACAGTAAGAAAGCCCAGGACCTGTGCCAAATTCGAATTAGATATTTTAAATCAGGAAACAAAATCAACATGGCGCGATCCCGCGCTAACCACGCGGGTTATTCGAATGTCTGGCGTTGATCGCGTGATACTCAGTGCGAACCGCGTGGAGTGTTCGAGTCAATTGGCTTACTCTGGTCTTCTGTGGCGCTATTAGCGCAGCTCCGGCGCTACCCGCACGAGCTGTTTGAGTTGAATGCCCTGGCTTCATGTCCTTGGCGCTGGTGGCGCGGATCTGGCGCTGACAGCGCCATGCTTGCGGCCTATTCACGCTATTCGCGTGGACTTCAACGCTGGTCGCGTGGATCATTCGAGACTGAGACCTTTAATCTCGCATCTGACGCGATCCGCGTGGCTTCTCGTGCTATCCGCACGGGACTTAAAATCTTGTTTTCTTCTTTCTTTTTGCCTTGAACTCCTCTTTTGGCCTGAAAATGCTCAAATGGTATTGATTTGAATTAAAAGCAATAAAATAATAAACTTAACTAATTCTAAAGTACTTTCCTAATTATTTAACTAAAATATAACCTAAAACTACCCTAAAACTAAGATGTGTTTGCAACACATCAAACAATTCCCAGATTTGAAAGTTGTTGTCCCCAGCAACAGAGAGAATTTAAGACTAAGCAAGAATCAATGATCAAACACGAACCACATTCTACAATCCTAGAATAATCATGCTATGTGTGATCAATTTAAGTCAAAGCTATCCATGGCACTTTCAATACTGTCAAACAATGAGAGTTACTTGAGTATTCCTCACAAAGTTGTGTTTAGTCACTCATTCACTCAAGTGTTTAAGGCTATAGTTACCCTCTTACTCAACAAAGTCACAGCACTACCATAAGCTTGAAAATATTCTCAACAGTCGCAAATATGACTTGATCAAAAGGTCTTTCCGGCTTGTAACGTGGCTGGGCTAAAGGTAGGATACATTTGGGAATAGTAACTTAATGAGAGGCTAGATCCAATTCCTTAAGTCTAAACCTTGCTTCTTTTATGCTTATTGTCATTCCTTTTTCAAACCTGGTACTTTATTCAAACCATTTATTCTAATGTAAAACTGAATAATAAACTTCTTTTTGAATTTTTTTTTAAAACAATTAAAACTTATTAATATAAACAAAATCACTGCAGCTTCATAATTCTCAGCTGATGGACTTATTGTCATCCAACTTGGAACATGCTTGTTCATTCTTTTTCTTCATACCAATTGGACTCACTTGTGCTTCTTGATACTTTGATGGATAATTCCCTGTTCTTCCACTGTTCTAGACTTAATTCAACTTTTTCTAGCCTCAGGGATTTGGTCATTTGGATATGGCTTTTGATTTGGGACATTTTGAAATGAAAAGCTTAAGCTCAAATAAGGTGCAATTGGAAAAATACTTGAAGGTTAGTCACTTTGGCCCTAGTTTCAGAAGAAAAATGTGCCTTAATCATATCAAGTCATACCTGCATCCAGAGAAACAGTTCAAGTTCTAGAGTACAATGAAATCGGAGTCTCTCAGAAAGAAAACATTACCGCTGTTTGGCTCAATTCCTTACAGGTGTTCCAACTCAAGTCAATCTCTGTTGACTGCATTTCAAGCATCATTTCAACTTCAACATTCATTTCACATACCAACAATCATATTCCATTCATGCATCATGCAATTCATGCTATGTTTTATTTCATCAAGCTTCATCCAGAAATTTTATCCATCACTATGTCCATTTACTTTTAATTCTGAAAAATTTGATGAGCTGCTTATTTTTTTTGAAAAATTTTGACAAAATTCTGTTAGACGTCATTGTTTCTTGATTGTGATTTGCGAAATAATGCGTAACCATTCCCAGATTTATATGTTGCTGTCCCTAGCAACTACAAATAAGGTCACAGCGCTTTGGAAAATTTTGAGCATTATTCGGAAAATCGCATTCAATCTAACATTGATCTAAACAGTGTATTATTTAAAAGAAAATAAATCGTAAACTAGATCATATATATATATATATAAAGTGAAGAAGTGAAAAGTGTATATAATGTAATGCAGAATCATAAACTGAACATAAAAACCAGAAACATAAACATAAACAGGACTGAAACAGAAAAATAAAGATGTCCTGATCACTCCTCTCTGCTCTCTACGATCACTGCAGCCTCTGTAGTCTGTGGTGTGGGCTCCAGAATGGGTATCTCTGTGTCTGCAGCATCTGTAATCTGATGTGGCTCATGTGTGGTATCAACTGGAGGAGCAAGAGGATTTGTGACTGGGGGTGCTGGAGTCTCTGCTGGTGGTATGGTAGCTGATGGTATCTGATAATCTGATGGAGAGATGCCCAAGTGTCTACAGATGGCTCCTAGCATGCTCGTTTGCTGTGCAAGCTGAGTCCTAACAAACTCCTAGAATGCCATGTATGAAGCAGAATCAGTGAAAAATGGCTCATGTCCAGGAGTAGAGGCTGAGGAAGATGGTGCTGCATGTGTGGGTGGTGAAGGTGGTGTATCTGCGGGCTGTTGGACGGGTGTTGGGATCTCTGGTGGTGGTAGATCTCTGGGACTGCGGGTGGCGATCTCCTCATGTTTGAGCTTAGAAGCTCTAAGAACCTGCTCATCTGTGGCGGAGGCCATGGCGTCCAAATAAGTCTTGTAGCTCATCAGTGAGGATATCGGGACGTCCATGGGCTCGTCATCATCTATGTGTACGCCCGCGTGTCGACACAAATGAAGAATCAGGGAAGGGTGGGCTAGCCAGGATTTGCTGCTAGCATCCTGGATCATATGCATAATCCTGTTAGACAGGAGGGAAGAGATAAGAAGATTACCCTCACCACGGAGGGTATAGAGTAGAATGGCTCTCTCTACATTCACATCCGTCATATTAGTAGAAGGTATGACGGTGTGATTAACAAACTGGTGCCAGAACAAAGCGTCGCCCACCAATTCATGCTTCCGCAGCTTCTCTGGGATATAGTCTAGCCCAGATTTGGGCTTCCATGCTGTGTAGAGGCCTGTGATGGCCCTGCGGATGATGGTGGCGAGCTGGGGGACATCATCCCGGTACATCTTCATCAATGCATCAGGCTGCATGCGAAGGAAAAGTTGGAGGAAATCGCATTCCTCAAAGGGGTCATAGTGGGTGTCCAAGATACGCTCTATGGCTCGGTCATCAAAACAGACCTGGACACCCCTCACCCAGGAACTGCTGGTCCTATAGACTGTGTCATGTGTTGAATTGAGGGGGAGCAACTTGAAGAATCAAGTAATGATCAAGAGTTGGAAGTTTTGGCTTTCAACATGACTCAAGAATGAGGACTGAAGCTTGTGATTAAAATGTAAAAGGAAAAGAAAGCATTATGATGATCCAAGTATTGATTGCATATCATTCATTCATCATACAAGCATTGCATCATTTAGATCTTAAGTGATTAATTTGATACTGAAGAAAAAGCTAAGTATTTTG
>PYAF01005708.1:330340-344950 GCA_007407185.1 Glycine tomentella
ACTTAATTTGGCTGTATTACAAAGTCTTGGATTGATCTTGGATAAGGATAATCATTCTGGGTTTGTTTTAAAGATCCTAAGGGCATTCTAACTCTGATTTTAAACTCTGATATTGAAAGAAAGTTTTTTTTTAATTACCCAAGGTTAACCAATTCACCCCCCCTCTTGGTTAATTGTGAGTGTTCCTTATTTTTTAACATCATGATCCACGTTAGCGAGGAATTCCTTGAGAATCATGCTGGAGCTCGGCTCTGGAAAGCTAACTAGACGCTGCCACTGTCTCCTGAGGATGACTGCCCTAGCTGGGTTATCTTCTAGTAGTGTGTCCCATAAAATCTTCTTCTCTGAAATGATTTTCTTTGGTAGGTACCGTTTATCAAACTTCTCTTGGCATTCAGCTGTACGGAATCGAAGCTCATCAAACTCGGCGACCCTAACTCGCTTCTTTCCTCCTTCAGCTGTGGCTTTCTTCTTGCCCTTAGCTATTTGTTTGCCCTGAAATCAGAAAAGGATTCAAGTATATGTATATGGGTTAAGCATTTTGAATTCCCAGATATGCTTCTTTAATTAATTCAGATCACTAATAAAGCACAAACAATGAAATATGCACAAGGGACAGTTAATAGCTCAGCATTTCAGATTAACATCCAAACACAACAGTGGAATAGAATCAATTAAAGTAAATTCAATCACCGTACATGATTTTAGTTACCTGGATATGGATTTATATTCACATGAACTATTGGTACCATGAACAAGTATAATTTAGCAGGGATCATCCACTGGAATTCCATATTTCCAATTTTATTCAGATCATGAACACCAAAATTTAAGTCACTGTGTTGTTTCAATATCAGTCCAAAAACAATAACAATTCCCAGATTTTATACCTTGGTAATCTATTAATATTATACAGTGTAATAGCCCAAATTAAGAAAAGCACATTTCAATTCACTTGGATTCCCAGATTTAAATGTAGCATCACATGTGACATAAGTTTAAAACAATTTAATCAAAGCACCATCATCAGCTCAAATCTTTAACCATGATAATAGCATTATTGGTTCCATTCAATTTCAGGAATTACCATTCCCAGATTTAGTTCTTGGCTATGATTCAATTAAGTTGGTTCAATGTAAGAATGGACAAATAAGCATGGATGCACTCAATTTCAGAATCCTTATGAGAAAGCCTAACAGATTCAAACATCAATCATCCTACGTATAATCTAGTGCTTATGTTGTAATTCCACTGCACTGCCTGTTTTAATTAAGACCAAAGTTATGCCTAATGTTTATGTGACGGCCTGTGCAGAGTGTAACTTAAAATTGTTTTATTGCAAACCAAGCATAAATATTAGTAATTGAGCATTTAACCTAATATAATTGTTTAATGTAGTCCATATTAGTAAGTGACAGACCACTAGTGGCTAGTTCCAAGTTAAGGCCACATCTCCATTCAATATTTATCCAATTTTTACAACACCTAACAATGCAATTTTTGGTATCTTATGCTTGTTATCACACTTTATCTATAAAGTTGGCTATGCATATTTCAAGTCATATATCCAAATCAACAATTGCAAAGCCTAATGTATACATTTACTCACAAAGAGTTCAGACAGTTTGTATCACAGTCCAAATTGTGAAATCATTTGTGCATACCAAAACAACTAAGAGCATGGCCCATCATGAAACTCAGCAAAACCAGCACCATATTAGAATGAGTAAAACACCAAACCCATGTATCACTTATCTTGTGACCCTGTGAGCGATTCTTTGGTGTCATGGGTTTCTACTAAATTATCAATTAAAGAGCATAATTACAATCAAACTAATGCACTAGACCTTATTCATATCCTATCATTTCATCTTATTAAAGCCTCATGCATATTGAATCAATTTGGCAACAATTCATTCCAATTCTTCTTTTAGGCATTTCATCAAACATGTGATGGGTATGTAATCAAATTAACACTCTATGCCTGTTTGGATCATATCACACTCCCAATTAAACAAAAACAATGAGAATACCCCAAATTGCAATAGTAGCAGGTCTCTATCCTATGGTTTTCCACAAATTAAATCAACAGAGAACATGAGAGTCCCAAGCATTACCATTGGAACTTGCCATAGCATACCATTATTCATTGCGAAGCATATAAGGCTTAGGAACTTACCTTATCACCGGCCATTTTGCAGTTCAAACTTGGCCCTAATGAAACAAATTTGGAAACCTTTTTCAGAGAATTTTGAGAGTGAAAATGATGAAGATTGTGAATGGAAGAGACAATGAGAGAGGGATTAGGCTTTTAAGCAGAATGAATATGGTGAGAGATACGTGGGTGAGTGATTGAGGAAGGTGCTGGGGTCTGGGCGGAATTTAGGGAGGAAGTTTAGGGAGTGAGGAGTGAAGCACGAAAAGGAAGATATAAATAAAAAACCGATTTTGCGACGCCGCGCTAATCGCGCGAAAGTCGGCGCAAATCGCGCCATCAGTATTGAATAGGCTTTTTGACTCGAATTGATCACGCCACTAGCGCGGCATGTCACGCGGATCGTGTGAATAGGAACTGAAAGGACCCTCTGTCTCGAATGATTCGCGCGGTTGGCGCGACGGGTCACGCGATTAGCGCGAGACCTCAAATTGTTGGTATCTGACTCGAATCATTGACGCTGCTCGCGCCGTCTTTACGCGATTAGCGTGATTTAATGCAGAAGGACCCAATTGGCTCGAGCAACTCGCGCTGCCAGCGCGGTACTCACGCGATTAGCGTGTAGAAGTCGAGGCCTTGGCGCTGTTGGCACCAAACCTGGCGCGGATCGCGCCGGTTCGTTCAGATGTGGGACTTGAGCTCGAACATTCCACGCGGTTAGCGCGGATGTCACGCTGTTAGCGTGAATAGGCCGAATGTATAGCGCGGTTAGCGCCACCACTGGCGCGATTCGCGCCAGGCTTTTTGCACAGCTTACTCTTGCTATTTGCTTTTTAATTCCCCACTCCTAATTATAATGAATAGACTAATAAAGATGATTATAATTGAGCAAACTAACCTAATACTAAAGCTATTACAATTTTAAAATAAAGGAATTACGCTATCTAATAATGCATGAGATAAATATCATGAATATGCAGTGGATCTCTATTGAATTAACTACCAAAATTTAAACTATGTAAACTTAGAGGCTTAAATCTAGAAATGCATGAATGATGTCACTAATTTAAGCTACTGCTATCAAAAGATATTGGCATATCTAACTTTTATTGCAGAATTCGAAACAACTACTGCAGAAATTTAAACCTAATGTTATCAAATCTAAATAGATCATAAATAGAATTTTAAATCAGCAAATATGTACATCAAAACAGTGCTAATTTAACGTCTTAAGCTAGACGCTTACTGCTATTTAAACTTCAGTGGTATTAAGTGGAACAGAAACTGAAGTTCTGTCCACTTCTCCTCCAAAATAGTGTTTTAGACGATAACCATTTACCTTGAAAGCTCGGTCACTATCCAAAAGTGATATTGCCACTGCGCCATAGGGAAAAACTTCTCGAACAAGGAACGGTCCAGACCAATGAGATTTTAACTTACTTGGGAAGAGTCGCAGGCGAGAGTTGTATAATAGTACTTGTTGGCCAGGAACAAACTCCTTTTGACGGATTTGGTTATCATGCCACTTCTTTGTCTTCTCTTTGTAGATTCGGGCATTCTCATAGGCAGCTAACCTGAACTCATCTAATTCATTCAACTGAAGCAACCTCTTTTCATTAGCTTTGGTTAGTTCAAAATTTAAAAACTTGGTTGCCCAAAGTGCTTTGTGTTCAAGTTCAATAGGTAAATGACAGGCCTTACCATAGACAAGCTGAAACGGGGACATACCGTTAGGTGTTTTAAATGCAATCTTGTATGCCCACAAAGCATCATCTAATTTCTTAGACCAATCCTTTCTTGATGTTCCAACTGTTTTCTCAAGTATGCGCTTTAATTCACAGTTGGAGATCTCCACTTGTCCACTTATTTGAGGGTGGTATGGGGTTGCCACTTTATGCTTGACTCCATATTTTGTTAACAAGCTGTCAAATTGCTTGTTGCAGAAGTGAGTTCCTCCATCACTTATAATGGCCCTTGGCACTCCAAATCTAGTGAAAATATTCTTCCTCAAGAATGAGACTACCACCTTGGCATCATTAGTAGGTAAAGCAGCTGCCTCAACCCACTTGGAAACGTAATCCACGACAACCAAGATGTATTGATTGGCAAATGATTTAAGGAAAGGCCCCATGAAATCAATGCCTCACACATCAAATAGCTCAACCTCTTGGATGTTGTTGAGTGGCATATCATCTCTTCGAGATACATTACCCGTTCTTTGGCAATTATCGCATTGCATCACAAAGTTCTTAGTATCTTTGAATAATGTTGGCCAATAGTAGCCACATTGTAACACTTTGTGTGCAGTCCTATTTGCTCCAAAATGTCCTCCGTAGTTAGAGGAATGACAATGCCACAGGATATCCGGCACGTCACTTTCAGCTATGCATCTGCGAATAACATTGTCAGCGCATTGGAAATATAGATAAGGGTTATCCCAGAAATACCTCTTGGAATCATGCAGAAATTTCTTCCTCAGCTGCCAATTAAGTTCTTCAGGAATGATTCCAGCAGCCTTGTAATTGGCCATGTTTGCAAACCATGGGCTGGTGTTCACAGCAAGCACTTGTTCATCGGGAAAGGACTCATTGATTTCAATCTCCGGTCCATCTTGCAAGTCCTTCTCTTGAATCCTAGATAAGTGGTCTGCAACTTTGTTTTCAACTCCAGCCTTGTCTCTTATTTCAAGGTCAAATTCCTGCAGCAATAACATCCAACGCAGCAAGCGAGGTTTTGCATCTTGTTTATGCAACAGAAATTTAAGGGCTGCATGGTCAGTATAAACAATCACCTTAGACCCTACTAAATATGATCTAAACTTATCTAATGCATATACAACAGCTAGCATCTCTTTCTCAGTTGTGGCATAATTTACTTGTGCCTCATTTAAGATCTTACTAGCATAATAAATCACATGCAAACGCTTTTCTTTTTGTTGTCCTAATACAGCACCTACTATATAATCACTAGCATCACACATTAATTCAAAAGGTAAACTTCAATCCGGAGCAATTAAAACAGGTGCAGTGGTGAGTTTTTGCTTTAGCGTATTAAATGCATTAAGACAAGCATCATCAAATACAAAATCAGCTTCTTTCTCTAACAATTGACTTAATGGCTTTGCGATCTTGGAGAAATCCTTAATGAATCTTCTGTAGAAACCTGCATGGCCTAAAAAACTGTGAACACCACTCACGTTAATAGGAGGAGGTAATTTCTCAATCAATACAAGCTTAGCTCTATCTACCTCAATTCCCATTTCAGAAATTTTGTGGCCTAGCACTATGCCTTCCCTTACCATGAAATGGCATTTTTCCCAGTTTAAAACCAAATTAGTTTCTTGACATCTTTTAAGAACCTTGGCTAAATTAGTTAAACATGAATTAAAACAAGGGCCAAAAACAGAAAAATCATCCATAAATACCCCAACCCTCTTTCTACCATGTCAGAGAAAATTGAAAGCATGCATCTCTGGAAGGTGGCAGGTGCATTACACAACCCAAATGGCATTCTTCTATAGGCAAACACCCCAAACGGACATGTAAAAGCTGTCTTTTCTTGATCTTCTGGTGCTACTGGAATTTGGTTATACCCAGAGTAACCATCAAGGAAACAATAATAATCATGACCAGCCAAGCGTTCAAGCATTTGGTCCATGAATGGAAGTGGAAAGTGATCTTTTCTAGTTGCGTCGTTAAGTCTTCTATAATCAACACACATTCTCCAGCCCGTGATGGTTCTTGAAGGAATCAAGTCATTGTTGTCATTTTGAATGACTGTCATACCTCCCTTCTTTGGCACGGTTTGGACTGGACTTACCCATGGTGTGTCTGAGATTGGGTATATCATTCCTGCATCTAAAAGCTTAACAACCTCTTTTCTTACCACTTCTTTCATCACAGGGTTGAGCCTTCTTTGTGGTTGCCTTACAGGTTTAATGTCAGTTTCCATTAAAATTTTATGAGTACAAAAGGAGGGATTTATACCTTTGAGGTCTGCAATAGACCAACCAATAGCTGACTTATGCTCCTTAAGTACCTTAAGCAATTTTACCTCTTCATGCCAATCCAGCCCTCTGCTAATTATGACTGGATATGTTTCATTTTCACCTAGGAAGACATACTTAAGATGTTCTGGTAATTCCTTCAATTCAACCTTAGGTGCACCGGTTGGGATATCATCGTCCTTCATCTCAAGCTTCTCCAGCATTGGTTCTGCTGGTTTTTCTGCAGCTGTTATGTTGATTTCTGCAAAAAATACTGCAGCTGCAATTCCAGCTTCTGCTGCATAATCCCCTGCTGCTGTAGATTCTGAATTCTGCTGCAATACTGCTATATTGGCTAAATCTGTTGTATAATTTGCTGTTGTTGTTAGTGTTGTATCTGCTGCACATTTTTCTGCATAATTTGATGCTGCAGAAATTTCTATTAAGTCCTCAATTTCAGCTGTTTTCAAACTTGCTGTGATACCTGCACAAACAACATCATCCAACACATCTAGCCGGAAGCAATCATGTTCATTAGCTGGATGTTTCATAGCATCAAATACATTAAATACTACATATTCATCATTCAATCTCAGCTCAAGTTTTCCTTGCTCAACATCTATTAAGGCCCTAGCAGTGGCTAGGAAGGACCTTCCTAAAAGTAGGGGAATTTCACTTTCCCCATCCATATCTAGCACAATGAAGTCAGCAGGAAATATAAATTTATCCACCTTAACTAAAACATCCTCAATTACCCCGGAGGGTGTTCTAATGGACCTATCCGCTAATTGCAAGGATACTCTAGTTGGTTTCAATTCCGAAATGCCTAGGGACTTACACATAGATAATGGTATGAGATTTATACTAGCCCCTAAGTCACATAATGCTCTCCCTACATTAATATTACCTATGGCTATAGGGATGTTAAAACTTCCAGGGTCTT
This sequence comes from Glycine tomentella, assembly GCA_007407185.1. Lineage (NCBI taxonomy): Eukaryota > Viridiplantae > Streptophyta > Magnoliopsida > Fabales > Fabaceae > Glycine > Glycine tomentella. Next base: position 337,424 of record PYAF01005708.1, read on the forward strand.
TCAATTTGGGTGGAAGCTTCCTTTGTATTATTGCACTACACTCCTCAATGAGTGCTATGGTTTCACAATCTTTCAACTTATGTTTCTTAGATAAGATTTCTTTCATAAATTTTGCATAGTTGGGCATATTAGCCAATGCCTCAGCAAATGGTATATTAATGTGCAATTTCTTAAACATATCTAAGAACCTGGCAAATTGTTGCTTCTGCAATTGCTGCTTTGTTTGCACCGGATAAGGAGGCTTTTCAAAGCGAGAAAAATCCCACTTCTTTGGCTGAGGTGCAGATTTTTGTTCTTCAAAATTTTCTGCAGCTTTTTCTTTTGATGCTTCAGCTGCTGCAGAATTTTTCTCAGCTTCCTTCTTGCTTGCTTCAGGCCTTTCCGGAGTAGATAATACCTTACCACTTCTAGTTGTGATGGCCTTGGCATGTTCTCTTGGGTTCACAATTGTGTCACTTGGAAATTGGCCTTGTGGTCTCTCAGCTAATTGTTTTGCAAGCTGACCAATTTGATTCTCCAAGTTTCTGATGGAAGCATCTTGATTAGTCCTGTGAGCCCTTGTTTCCGATATGAATTCTGCTGTTGTTTTTGACAATTGCAGCACAACCTTTACCAGCTCGGAAGGTTCCTTATTGGGAATAGGAGGGGGCTGCAAATAGTTGTTGGATTTATAATCCAAACCACCTCCTTGAAATCTCCTTTGGCTTTGGTAGTTATTTCCAGCAGGATAGTTGTTGTTCCTTTGATAGGGTTGTTGTTGGTATGGTTGGTGCTGCCTTTGATCATTCCAAACGCCATTTACCTGCACAGGGTCAGCACCAACAAGAATAGGGCAAACATTAGATTCATGCTCACCTTGGCAATACTCACAGACTATATGTGGTTGACTGGCTGCCACTTGTGCTGCAGAAACTTGTAATCTATCAATCTTCTCGGTCAATATGGCCAATTGTTGGGCCAAAATTTTCTGTTCCGCAAGCATCGCATCATTAGTGGACAGCTGAATTGGCTCTCTCTTTGGCTGATGTGTCATACTTTCATTCTCATTCCGAGCCAAAGAGTTAATAAGCTCATATGTTTGAGATGCTGTCTTGGATCTTATAGTCCCTCCGGCTGCAACATTAACAATCATACGAGTTTCAGGGGTCATACCATTAAAGAATATACGTACCTGCTTACCTACATGCATATCATATTGTGGACACCTCCTAATTAACTCTTGAAATCTATTCCATGCAGCACATAGGGATTCTCTTCCATTCTGATTAAAATTGGTGATTTCATTCACCAAACGGTTATACTTGTCCATGGAAAAGTATTCAGCAAAGAATCGTGCGACTAAGTCCTCCCAAGTTGAGATGCTATTTGATGTTTGTCGATTCAGCCATCTCAAGGCATTTCCCTTGACAGCAAAGGGAAAGAGACTCAATCTTACTGCGTCATCGGAGACCCCTTGGTGTCTAATAGTATCACAGATTCTAAGAAATCTGTCTATGAAATCATGTGGGTCTTCCAAATCATCTCCTCCAAACTGACTGCGTTCCACCAATGCTATTAATGAAGGGTTTATGTCAAAGTGGTTGGCTTGGATTGGTGGTCTCACAATACTGGAGTTAGGTCTTGTGAACATTGGAGCCAGAATATCCTCCATAAGTTCATCTTCAGGCCTCTGTTGGTTGTTTCTAGCTTCAGCCATATTTTCTTCCAATTCTGAATCTGATTTCGGAAGTGAATCAAAGTTAGAATTTTCGGCTTCCCTCCTTCTTTGGTCAGCTAGTCTCCTTCGGAGTGTTCTTTCTATTTCCGGATCGAATTGCAAATCTTTCGAACTAACTAAACCTTGCATAAAACTAGGAGAAGCGATTAGTAACAAAAGTTTCAATCACAAATATTAAAATTACTGTAAAATCCGTTAACCAATCCCCGGCAACAGCGCCAAAAACTTGTTGCGATATTTCAAAGTGTACGGCAAGTGCACCGATCGTTTCCAAGTAATAAAGTTAGGTAAGTGAGTATCGTTCTCCACAGGGATTGGGGTAATTTCACAGCAATACTAACAATTGAGATTGAAAATAAAAACAGAAAATACGCAGAGAAAAGTATTATTGATTGATTTGGTAGTGAATTTGAAAAGACAGAATTTAAAGAATGCAGTAAATTGATTAAGAAGATTACCAATGAAAAGATAATTGTGGTCAGGCGCAATCCCCTCAGATTCCTACTCTTTCAATTGATTGGTTATTTAACTTTAATGTATACAAATGATAAATCTCTCCTAGATTCGTAAATCCTAGATAACTAGCGGTTTCACTCTTTAATTCGATTTAGAACCCTAAACCTTTAGTGATTCTATCAAACTAAGCATGTAGAGAATAAATCATAAGAGGTTCCTGTTATTAATTGTTCAGAGAATAAGTCTTTCCTAGATTAGCTAATTCCTAATTCCTTAGTGAACTAACCCTTTAACCTGAATCGAAAACCTAATTCCTTAGTGAAATCTATCAGTTCAAGCATTCAAAAGAACATATCATAGGCTCTGCAGCCACGCATCCCTATTCCTAGGTGATGAACAACTGTTATTCTAAACGGTTCAGAAATTAGAACCCCAACGTTCCCATTGCGAATCCTAACTCTATGTACTTAATTGAAGTGATCAATTTCAAAGAAGAATAGAAAGAAGTGCAGAATAGAATAAAACAATTAAAACATATCATTCAATACCAGTCAAATTACAGAGGAGTACTCATCGGTTCATGGCCTTCCCACAATACAAGACTTAGCCAGCCATAGGCCTCAAGAACATCAAAGCAGTAATATGATTCATTGTTGTTCAGAAACTCAGCTTGATTCTTGAATTCTAGGGTTTTAGATGAAGAATGGATGAAAAGATGTATATTCTGGCTATTCTGAATGCCTAGACTCTGTTCAGAAGCTTAATATTTATATAATCCTTTAATTACAGTAAGAAAGCCCAGGACCTGTGCCAAATTCGAATTAGATATTTTAAATCAGGAAACAAAATCAATATGGCGCGATCCGCACGCAATCCTGCGCTAACCACGCGGGTTATTCGAATGTCTGGCGCTGATCGCGTGACATTCAGTGCGAACCGCGTGGAGTGTTCGAGTCAATTGGCTTACTCTGGTCTTCTGTGGCACTATTAGCGTGGCTCCGGCGCTACCCGCGCGAGCTGTTCGAGTTGAATGCCCTGGCTTCATGTCCTTGGCGCTGGTGGTGCGGATCTGGCACTGACAGCGCCATGCTTGCGACCTATTCACGCTATTCGCGTGGACTTCCACGCTGGTCGCGTGGATCATTCGAGACTGAGACCTTCAATCCCGCATCTGACGCGATCCGCGTGGCTTCTCGCGCTATCCGCGCGGGACTTAAAATCTTGTTTTCTTCTTTCTTTTTGCCTTGAGCTCCTCTTTTGGCCTGAAAATGCTCAAATGGTATTGATTTGAATTAAAAGCAATAAAATAATAAACTTAACTAATTCTAAACTACTTTCCTAATTATTTAACTAAAATATAACCTAAAACTACCCTAAAACTAAGATGTGTTTGCAACACATCAGTTTGTATAAGAAAGAGACACTTTGTTCTTCAACTCGGGGTAGTGTGTTGTTTCTATACTTTTGACCAAGGAGGGCTGGAAAGATTTTTCAATGAGTCTAGATGAACGACTGGTTCGTATGCCCTCAACTTGAAGATCTATTATGCTATGCGTGTCTCGTTCGAAGAAGAATCATCTCTCATTAATTATCATTAATGTTGCTTCAAATCCAGCATCTTCAATGGCCTTGTGAACTGTGAAGCATGGACTCCAACATGACTAATATATATATAGAGAGAGTGAAAGAGAGAGAAAGAGTATCTTGAATGATCTTGTGAACTATGATACATGGACTGAAATGACTAAAATTTAAAACACAAGACACAATAAATATATATATATATATATATATATATATATCCATTTAACCTGGATAATTATTTCACTATTTTATAATTTTTAATTAAATAATATTTTCTTAAAACTCATCATTAGATTGAAAGTTCTTTTTAGATAAATTATGTGTAAAATTTCATATTAATTCAAAATTATTTAATATCTCATTCGTATAGATTAAAATTAACGTAGTATAAAAATTTCAAAATATACTAAAATAATGATATTTGATTATCTTTTTATTGATATTTAATTTTGATAAAATTTGATACAAAAATTTTAATAATATATGAATGTTATTCAAAGATTGGATCAATAAAAATCATATGTTACATCAAATTATAAAAATGATGTAATAATTATTACTTATATATATATAGGTTTGCTAATTAACATATTTACACCAAAATTTTAAGACGGATATACCCATAATCTCCTTTGTTAAAATAATTCTTTTAAAGGTTATTATAGTCATTTAAGGCATATTTATCTAAAGAAATTATAAAAAGAAACTTTTTCTCTCCCCTTTCCACCATCTCACATTACATTTTAGGCATTTAAGTAAAATTGCCAATGGCTACTCTGTTGGTGCTATAGTTCTCTCTTTGCATTCCACCTTGCTTGCTTCCTTTATCATTAGTGCTTTCAAATGCCAATGTTGGCCCCGCATAAGTTTTTCAATACTCCATAATAGATGCCATTGGGACAAAAGAACTCCCTCTACTTTCCCCAATTTCTGCAGTAAAAAGAAATTGCGGATAAACACAAGACCTTCCACCATTGTTGATTCACATTATAACAATGAATTTTCATATCAATATGCTAGTTTGAAAATGAAAAAGTTTGCGCTCAATATTTATTTTTAAAAAATTTAAGAGTTTTGTGACAATACAACACAAACATAGATTATTAATAGAATGTTAAATAAACAATAAACCTGGGCAGACAGAACGATTCCGTGACGGTTAAACATTTGCCTGTTCTCCTTCGTCAACCACCATCGTTTCTGATGCTGTGAAACTAAAATCCCTAGCATTGGAGCTGATCCCCGTGACAAGACATTAAGGCTTTGTTTGGGAGAGGGATTTTGGAGGGGAAGGGAGGGAAGGAAAAGGTTTATGTAGAGACATCTCCTTGTTTGGGAGTTTTAATTTTTGAGGGAAAGGATTTAAGGATTTTCAAAACTCCTCTGAAATCCTCCAAAGCCTTAAAATTGTTGTTCCCCCTATTTGGGGGGTTTTTAGAAGGAAAAGTAACTAAAATTATTATTATATCAGTCAATGTTAATAAAATTATTATCCTACCCTAGTCAGTGTAAAATATATAATGTATTAATTTTTTAAATAAGGAAAAAATTGTAAAAATTTCTTATTAACTCTCTATTTCCCTCTCTTAATATATTTTTAACTCCCAAACAAGGAGAAAGGAACTTCCCTTATTTTCCTCCCTTTCCTTCCCCTTGAATCTTTTTCCTTCCCCTCCCCTCCTAACTCCCAAACAAAGCCTAAGAAGAAGAGAAACAAAGAGAGCCCACAAAACACGAAATGAATAATTGCGGAGTAACCCAAAATTGGGGGTTATGCTTCAGTAATGAGGAAGAAGTGAATGGGAAATTAAAACAGGTGATTGATTTGAGGGTCTTGGTGTATGTTGGGCTCATGGTGTGCAACATATTTTCTGACCACGATGTGGTGGGAAGATTGGTGTTAAGCATCGATGGTGCGGCGCAGAAAGGGGTTTTCCAGAAACAAAATGAGATTCAGCGGACTGGAAAAAAAAAAAGAGAAGAGAGCGAGGTGAAATAGTGGAGAGGGGAGGAGAGAGGAGAGAGAAAAAGGATTTTTTTTATAATTTTTTTAATGAATATGTTATGACTATAATAATCTTTAAAATAATTCCTTTAATAAAGTATTAAGAATTTAAGATGCATCATATTACAGGCAAAAAACCCTAAATTGTATTTTTCTCCTAATTATTTATTAATAGGGTGCTATTTGAAATTTATTTACACAAATGGGGCTCTCAAACATGTCTGCATGGGACGTGTTTCACCAGGAAGCGACATGTGGCAGACATGCACAGGAGGCACGGTGTGAATGAAAATTTCGGAAGACCATAACTTTTGACTGGGATGTCCGATTGAGGCGAAATTGGTGGCCACGCGCTCGAAATTGAGAGGAGAAGCCCTAAGAAGAGAAACCATCATAATAAAGAGTCTCACACACACACAAAAAAAAGAATTACTATGAGAAACCTTGTGAGTGCAACGGTTGACGACGTGGTCTGGTGCGACGAAGAAGACATTGCCTGGTTTGAGTTTGAAGGCGAGATTGATTGGTGCGATGATGACAATAGATGGTGGTTCAATGACATTGATGGACAAAGGATACTTTGACTTCGACGGTCGATTGCGCTATGAGACAAATAGAGGGAGCATGAACCAATGACATTGGCGTACTTGAGAACATGAAGACAGTGTCGTGCAAAAGGGAAAAAACATAAACATAGAAGATAAGGCATTATGTCTTTATGCATGATAGAGGGTATTGATTTTAAAAAGGAAATTTTATTATGTAATCTTTTAATTCAATTTTTAACAATTTTGAGAAAAATTTACAAAAGTGTTTGTGTCCAACTATTTGAGGCATGTGTCGTTACTTGTGCAAGCACAACAAAAACATGTCTAACATTGTGTCTGTCACATGTCCAAGGAGTGTCGGTGTCAGAAACGTGTCTAACACGTGGACAGGACATTCATCGTAAGTGTTTGTGTTTTCCTAGCTCATTAATGATCTCTTCCTAATAAGGAACTGAAAACATGTCATCCACGCATCAATATCAATCAATAACAATTACAAATCAGTGAATTACTCTTGTAAGGAACAGGGTTGACCCTCGGCATTGATTGGAGGGGCAATGGCCTAGGCCTATAATTTTTTTTTTTTTGAAAAAAGGTCTAATTGCATTTTTTAACCCCCACTTTTTTTTATTTTTGGCAAAATTTACCCTATAAATTAATTTGGTATATTTTACCTCCTACTTTTAAGAAACTTGCATATTTTACCCTTTTTCATTTATCCACTAATAAACACAAACATTGGGGTAAAATTTGCCAAAAATAAAAAGTTAAGGGTAAAATTTGTCAAAAAAAAAAGTTGGGATAAAAAGTACAATTATGTATGGAGTAAAATGAGGGAAGGTAAAATTCAAAAATTTCTTAAAAGTTTGGAGTAAAATGTACTAAATTAATTTATTGGGATAAAATTTGTTAAAATTTAAAAGTTGAGGACAAAAAGTATAATTAAGGCAAAAAATATATAAGTATGTAGTAAAAAAATTTCTATATTATTTCATAAGTAGATTAATTTTTTTTTGTTTTATTTTATATATCTTTTTATTCAAATTAAAACAACATGATTAAAAAGTATATTTTTTTAGTTGCTAGTTTTTTTCGATCATATTCATAAACTAATGTTAAATATATTTTTAGTTAACTGTGACATATCAATATGTAATAGATCTTTAATAATAAATGTGTTTGCTTTTCCAGCAAGATAAAATAAACACAAACTAAAA
>PYAF01005708.1:356984-372387 GCA_007407185.1 Glycine tomentella
ATTTCAAATTCTATTTGAATGTTCACCTTCTTCTTCAATTTCTATTATGTTTTCATGATTATGACTGCATTTAGGATTGAAAGCGAGTTAGGATTATGGATTCATGTCCTAATTTCGAATGATAATCACAAGATTAATTGAATGATATTTCAGTTAGGGTTGTGGTTTCAATTAATTTAGGAGTAGAGTCGATTGAACTACTTCTATTGAGATTGAATGAATGTTCATGATAGAATCACTTTATGAGAATGATGATGATTCAAATAGCTTGGGTTGGTGAATTGGATTGATGCTTTCTAATTTGCTTTACTTTAATCCTTGATAATCTTGTCAATTTATGCATTGTTCTTTAATTTTAGTTTGTGTTTTTGTATGTTTTACTTTACGCATACCAACTATTTGACAAAATCCCCCCTTATTATTACCAATGATTTGAAGCTAGAACCATATTAATCGTGTCTCTAAGTCAACCTAGGTTAGCTCTATGCTACAGAATTAGCTTAGTAAAATTATTTTTGATGCGTCTCGACAAAGCAATATCAGTTGAATAGTGTGTATATCAAATATAAAGACTTTTCATGTAACAAGAATAATATGGATAATAGTGTGTTAAACACTGGTCATCCACTGAGGATAAAAAGAACATGTAGTGAAGAACAGAGTGATCGTCCAATGATAGATAAATGATTCTTAAAATAATTTTTCGAATAAACACTTGGTGTAAAGTGATGTTAGAAAATATAATAAGAGTACTTGATAAAACTTTATGGAGAGAAGTAGAAACATTTGGTTTATACTGGTTCGCTCAACTTAAGTTACGTCCAGTTCTCCTTTACTCACTAGTAAAAAGTTCCACTAATCAAAACTGGTTACAAAACAAGTATTCTAACCCTTCACTCCTAGCTTTACAAGTATTCTTAACACCACTTCTGGTATCTTCTTAGCCTCACCCTGAATCTAAGAACCCGAGTATTTTTTTAACACTACGTCACACATAGCTTTCTCAAACAAATGTTTGAATGAATACAACTATTTTTAACACTCAAATAGTGAATATACAATTAAGCAGAACTACAAAACTACTTTGTTTCACAAAGGATAAACAATGTGTACCGTCTAGTGATTTTAGCATAGTTTCACTTCAAGTATTTTTCTTGCACTCTTGTTCTTTCTTTTTCTCATTTTTTGTCAATTGCTTCCTAGAGGGAGACATTCTTTTATAGACTTTAGTGAAGTATCAGTTACAGGATCTACGTTGTTGTCTTGAAATTACCATTGTCTCATATAGGAGAATGAGGCGATGTGTCAAGCTTTGAATGGTGAGGATTTTATACGAAATACAGACAACATCTTGTGCTTTTTGTCAACTTTGAAAGTGACCTTCAAGGGAATATTCCACAGAAGCCTTCCATTCTCTTATATTCTTTTCTTTTCTTAAATTCAAACGTCGGTTATTCAAATGTAAGAGAGGAAAATAGAATTTGAATAAAACAATGAATGTACACTTTCCTTTTTTGTGATGCTCAATTTTTTAGACTAGCCACATGAGTTTACCTTATAACAGTGTATTATATTGATATGCACAAGAGTCGACACTCATTGAATATAGCATGTTGGACACTAGGTTAAAATAAAGCATACTCTCTATAGTTGTGGACGATATTTAATGTTGTCCATTCCTTTAACATAGTAATCATGTCCACTTGTCAAAACTCATTAGAATATTAATAATTTATACTTATTGTTTACATCAAAATCTAAGGTGGATTAACCATCTCCCCCTTTTTAATGATGACAAACAATATAAATTTTGATTAAATATAAACAAAGTTTTAATATAGAAATACAGAGGAATGATTGAATCCTCGTTGTATTTGACTGCTAGTAGACCAGACATAATGCTGAGTGTGTGCTTCTGTACTAGATATCATGAAAATCCTAAAGAATCACACCTCATTGCAGTCAAGAGGATCTTCAAATACCTCAAGCCAACACCATGAGTGGGACTTTGGTATCCTAAAGGTGCATCTCTCAACGTAATTGGATATTTTGACTCGGACTTTGTAGGGTGCAAATTGGATAGGAAGAGTACTAGTGGAACTTACCACCTATTAGGTAGCTCACTAATCTCTTGGCACTATAAGAAGCAATCTTGTGTTGCTTTATCAACTGCTGAAGTTGAATACATATCAACTGGAAGTTATTATGCTCAAAGCCTATGGTTGAAGCAACAACTACAAGATTTTGGTGGAGTTAAAGGCAATACCCCTACTCTATGACAACACAAGTGCCATCAACATATCCAAGATCCAATTATGCATTCAAGGACCAAACACATTGAGATAAGTCATCACTTCCTCAGGGATCATATCCAAAAAGGTAAATGTACAATTGAGTTTGTAGATACACTTAATCAATTGGCTAATATCTTTACAAAACCCTTGGAAAGAGATAGGTTTTATGAACTTAGAAACATGTTAGGTATACTTGATGAATCCAACATATGTTAGCTTGCTATTAAATTGCCTTTCTAAATGACGATTCACTGAATGATTGACCATATATCAAAAATGCATAATAAAGAAAATCCTGCTGCTTGATTGATTGGACATTTTTAGTTAAATATTTTTCTATTCTTCTTAGCTTATCTAACTTCTCTTGGACTTTTATTTTCTTAATCTAATTTAGTTTTTGTCTTTGGCAAGCAAGTGGGCTTAATCGCTAATTGTTGCTTATTTTCGGATTTTTTGCTCACTTGACCTATCTTCCTTGTGCAGGACCTACAGAGCTCTAAAGAACTCCGAATGGAGCATATGAGTAGTCCTTGGAAAGATAAGGAAAAGATCTACAAGTTAGTCAAAGATAAGCTGAGGCCAATTCTGCCATTTGGAGGATCATTTTAGGCTTTGAAGTCAGAATCACTACACTTGAATTTTGGGCTGCGAGTTGGATTTTTATTGGTGTAAATAGCGTAATTAATTAGAGTAGATGGGCCTATTCATGGTCCGTTCTTTCCTTCTGACTTAATAACTATATGCTAGTGAAATCAGGGAGTGAATTTTACACTACATTTTGAGCAAAAACAGAATTTACATTTTCCTTTTTAAGTTTTCAGAATCAAAACCTTTTCTCTTAATTTCTCTCAACCGTTCTTCATTGTTCTTCACTGTTCTTCATTTTTGTTTTCTGTTCTTCCATTTTTGTGCACCAATTTTGTGGGGCTTTCATTGATGATGATCATGGGAGGCTAAACAATCAATCAATCCAAGGATCCAATCCAGGCAAAGGGGAATTTGAGTTCTGGTTTGGTATTTCAAATTCTGTTTGAATGTTTACTTTCTTCTTCAATTCTCTATTCAATTTTCATGATTATGAATGTGTTTAGGATTGAAAGCGGATTAGGTTATGGATTCATTTCCTAATTTCGAATTTCAATCGCAGATTAGTTGGATGATATTTCAATTAGGTTTGTGATTTCAATTAATTTAGGAGTTAATTTGATTGAACTGCTTTTAATGAAATTGAATGAACTTTCATAATAGAATCATTATCTGAGAACTATGATAATTACCATTGCTTGGTTTGGTGAATTAGATTGATGCTCTTTAATTTGTTTTACATTACCTCTTATCAATTTGCATTAGTTTATATGTTTTCAACAATTTTTACTTATCGCATGCAAACTGTTTGACAAAAATCCCTTTTTGTTTATTAGTGAATTGAAGTTGGAACCATATTGATAGTGTCTCTGAGTCGACCTAGGTTAATCCTGTGTTACAAAATTAGCGTAGTTTAATTGTTTTGAAGTGATACAACATCGCTAATCAAAATTGGCGCCATTGTTGGGGATCGAACCCGGGTCACTCGTGTGACAGGCGGGAATACTTACCACTATATGTATATTCTGCATAATGGACTATAATAATTGATTACTAAGTGGAATAATCGATTATTTGATGATTGAATGCTTTTTAGAAACAATTTTATGCTTAACTAATCAATTACCTCGACGAATTAATCGATTACTTTCTGTCTAAACTAAATCCAGAAATTTGAAAACTCTGGAGTAATCTATTACCTCAACAAATTAATCGATTACATGTCATACAAAGCTTATTCTAATCCAAAATCACTCTGAATTAATTGATTCCTCTATAAGGTAATCTATTACAATGTGTTACTCTGTTTTGAGTTCTCAGTGGAGTAATCGATTACCCTGCGGTTTAATCGATTACACGTTGTTGTAGAGGCTCTGTTTGCTTACGAATTAATCAATTACAAGCTTTGGTAATCGATTATCTATGGTGATACTGCTAAAATCTATAGATTTCTTGGAAATCTAAACTGTCAATCTTATCACAAATTCAAAATTCAAACTTGCTTTTGTGCATTTAATCTTCTGCATACTCGAAATAGTTGTTACACACATTCAAAATTCAAATTCTAGCCTCAAAATCTCTATAAATACAACTTTTCATGGAAGAAATTAAGTCTAGGCTAGAAAATGTTGAGTCTAGAATGGTTCATGATGAGTTTGATAAGCTCTAGCTTAGGTTGTTTTGTTTGTTTTCTTGTTGCCTGTGATTTGCTTTCATGTTTTGATAATTGATTAATGTTTTGCTTTCAATTCTGTTTTTAATTTTTTAGTTTTGTACCCATTTTCATTATAGAATAAAAAGTTTTGTTTCTTGTTCATTTCTTCCTTTCTTATCCTATTTTTACATTGATGCTTTTGTCTTTGATAAGCCAAATAGGGGGAGAAATAAATTGAATATATGTTGGGGAGATATTATATGAACATGGAGATATTATATGAACATTTGACAAAAAAATGAATTCTTATTGCTCTGAAATTAGTGATCTAAACTCTATGAAAGATTATCTAAAATAGGGGGAGCAATCAAAAAAATTATCTATGTTTATGCAAGGTTACTTAACACTTGATCTTAGCAAAATGCTAAGTTGATTTCAGGTTAAGTATGAAGCTCCTATCATTAATCTCTCTCATGCACTTAAAGGGACAATAAATGTTCAATTGGTATTTGGCATGATCAAAGCCAAAAAAGAGGGAGATTGTTGGATACAAGGGGAGTTGGAAAGAAGATCAAATCAAGGACGAAGCCCTTTGCTTAAAGGATTTTAGCTTTTTACATGTCATTCAATTGAAGGCATTTATAATTTGTTAAGTTGTTCAAGAGGCTTATCTTGTGATCCTTGCATTTGCATAAACATAATCATAAACATGCATACATGATTTAAGAAAAGCATAAAAGGTTACATGTTTGCATTTAGAAAGAAATTCTCATGGTTTAAGTTTTGAAAAATGCATTTGTGCCCTGCTTTAATTGATTGTCAGCTTGTGTAATCTATTACAAAGCCATGAAGAATACTTTAATCGATTACAAGCAAATCGTAATTGATTAGACAACACAAAAACACAAACACATATCCGACTGCCTTAATCGATTATCACTCAATCATAATCAATTACACATGCTTATTTCAATTCTGAGACTGACTGCCTTAATTGATTACAAGTCATTTTACGATTACATTGTTCATAAATCTTTTCCAGCTTGTGCTAAGAACACTTTAATCGATTATTTTGTATATTAATCGATTACATTGGTTAAAATAGTTGATTACATAACGTTTTAATCGATTACATGCAATTAAATCGGTTTTCTATAAAAAAAACTGTTTGGTCTGAACATTTGCAATAATCTTGAGAAATTAATTTTACAAATAACTCATTACTCCCAAAGCTTTCAAAGTCTGAGTAAAAGATTTTCTGAGTCTCATACATCTTGTTTCAAAATCCAAGAACTCATGTTTCATTGATCATATTGTTTTGAACAAGATTCTTCAAGAGTTTTTCAAGAGAGCTGTTTTTCAACATTAGCATTCATTCAATCTGAATTTGCTTGATAAAATTCATTCATTCATCCTTTGAGGATCATAAGGTTGTATCTCTCTTGAACTCTTACTTTGAATTGACTTGTTTCTTTTAATTCTTGTAAGTGCTAAGATCAAAGAGTTTCTTTAGAGCTTTTTCTAGAATAGTGTTCTCTATAGGAAAGAATAGAGTAGTATTCTCTGGTTCTTTGTGATTAGAAGTCTAATAGAGTTTTAGATTTCAGTTTCTTTATCTAGGTTTGATAAAGGTAATCAATTGTAAAACTTGTAAAGAACATATTTTGATTTAGTGGAACTCTAATCAGGTTTGGTTAGAAGACACTGGATGTATCTTCTCTTTTGAGGGGTGAACCGGTATAAATTTGGTGTTCTCTTGATTCTAATTCTTGCTATCTTAAACTTGCTTATCTTATGGTTAATCTCTTTCAAGATCAACTGAAATATTTTCTGCAATTGCTTGAAGTGTAGGGTGAATCTTGATTGATTGAAAGTTTCTGTTTTAACAGGGGAAAACTTGTGATATGATCTCTACTTCGCTGCTAGTTTTTTTTTAAGAAGTTTTTAAAATTCTTGTTTTAACCAATTCACCCCCTTCTTGGTTAATTGTATGTGTTCATCTTTGTTTTCATAACTGAGCAAGAGAGAAGAGAGATTCTGAATAAGTGTCTCGGATGGTGAATATTGAGTGATTATGAGGTTAGTAATGGTTTAGAGAGAACTTGTATTTATTGTGTGGAGTGTGGGCTTTGGGCCCTTGTTTGTTAATGATATGTTGATAAGATAATAACAGATAATAGCAGGTAGTTATCTAATTTAAATAGAAATATTCTGTACCTTATTGATATATTGTTACTTGTAGAGAAATAACAACTTGTAGATAACTTGTAGAGATAAAAGGTGATAAGGTGGTTACACCAATTTGAATGACTAAGCATAGTTGATATGTTGTTAATAAGGAGATATGGACTGTGAGCGTTCGTGTTCCTGTAGAAGGTCGACGTCGACGCTCCTGTAGCAAAGCTGACAAGGAGGGCAGACAGGCATGTCCAGATTGACACTTGGAGAATAGATATGCACTATTAATGTAATAGTGTTGACATAGAGGGTGTCCACGTGTATAGTGACCTTTCAGCAATGGTCACGTGTCAGTTTACCATTTTGGACTGTACACATTCATACATATTAATAACATATAAGATAATAACTTGATTTGGGTAGAAGATCTAATTTTAAACCTTATAGCATCTTGTAGTAACATCATATATTTAACACTTATTATTGTAATGTAATCACACATAATTTAGTTTCATATTTATAATATAATTTAGATGCTAGAATTGCAGAAAAAATATAAGTGAAAGAATATGATAATGTCTATACCAGTTGTACTGTACATATTGGTAAAATTACACGTGAACGTTACTGTGGAGTCACTAGACACGTGTTCATCCTTTGTGTACACCTTGCTACAGTAACTGTGTACATTTACGCCTTGCGTGTCAACCCGGAGACGATAAGTACAACTTGTCCACCCTCCGAGTCAGCCTTGTTGTAGGAATGCGGATGTCTATCTATTCATCTTCCAGAAGCTCCTAGACTGCAACAATCGATCTGTTATGTATAGTTGAGATAATGCAACCACCTTATCTCCTAATACCTCTCCAGTTATTTACAAGATGTTATTTATCTACAAATAACAACATATTTACAAGGTACACAAGTTCTTGGTATACATGTTCATTTGGAATCTCGACAAGCAAGACTACACAATTAGTCATTTGCAAAAGCAGAAGTCCAATATCAGTTCAATAATCACACTTGATACTACAAACCCAAGTTACATTCTTGGTGATTCATTTGCTTCTAAGTCTCAACAAACAAGGCGGAACACTTCCAATTACAAAGTCTCGACACTCACAATGAAAAAATACAAGTCAAGCGGCTTACATTCATCAACACATTTACAGAATAGAAGACAATATGTAAAGATGAAGACACAGAAGAGTTGAAAAGATAAAGGGACATCATTTCATTAATTTGTTAACACTTTACATGGCCTCCACGGCCAGAAGTTAAAAACAAAACACGTGGACGTTACTGTGGGGTCACTATACACATGTCCATGAATTGCCTCCACGCCCATGAATTGGCTCAAAGGCTGGGGGGCTTATGTACTATACATATTGGTAAAATTACTCGTGGACGTTACTGTGGGGTCACTATACACATGTCCGCCCTGCTACAGTAATCATGTACATTTACGCCTTGCTGTCAACCCAGACACGATAAGTACAACTTGTCCACCCTCCCTCCGAGTCAGCCTTGCTGTAGGAATGCAGATGTCTATATATTCATCTTCCAGAAGCTCCTAAACTGCAACAGTCGATCTGTCATGTATAGCTAACATAATGCAAACACCTTATCTCCTAATATCTCTCCAGTTATCTAAAGGATGTTATTTATCTACAAATAACAACATATCTACAAGGTACACATTATCTCTAATTCAAATATAGTTATCTACAAGATGTTATTTATCTACAAATAACAGCATATCTACTGAAAATAATAGGAATACTTCACAAAAATCAAGAAGGGGATGAATTGGTTTAACCTTGGTATTTTAAAATCAAATTCAAATCAGAGTTTCAGGATCTTTATCACTTTCAAAACCAAGAAATCAATTTACTCAATCAAATGTCTCAGCCCAAGAATTCAATAGATCAAAACTGAACTTGTTGAACAATGAATATGACTCAAGAATTAAAGATCAAAGAATAAGATGAGAATTGAGATATAGAAATAAAGACACAAGCAATTTATACTGGTTCACTTCAAAACTTGAAGCTACATCCAGTTTCTTCCAACCAACACTAGGTTAGAGTTCCACTATTATAAAATTTCCAATTCTTACAAGCAATTACAGCATCTCCCCTTTATCAACCCTAGATAAAGATCAAAAATCTAAAACACTATTAGATTCTAAGAGACAAAGAACTAGAGAACATTACTCTGTTCTTTACACTAGAGAACCCTTCTCTAGATACAAGCAATAACCCATTTTACAATAGCAATTTTACACAAAAATTCAAAACGAAATTTACACAAAACAATTAAGGAGAGAGATAACCTGATGATCCAATGAATGAATGCAAATGAATTACCAAATCAAGTTGTGAAGAAATCAATCTCAGAACATTCTTCTCCTTAATCTTGAAAACAATCTTGCTCAAGAATCATTCAAAGATCCATTGATGTTTTGAATGAAGCAAGAAGTAAACACACTTAGAAAATCACTTAGGGATTGCTTGAGAGGCTTGTGTATACTCAGAAATACGAATTGTCAAGTTGTGAAATAAGCTCAGTCTCAATTCCTATTTATAACAGAATTTGTAACTAACTGTACTCAATTAAACGCACCTAATAATCTATTATTTTTCTTATGTAATCGATTATAATAACTCACTAATCGATTAATCCGTTCAAAAAATGATTTTGGGATTTACGAGCAAAATAATCGATTATCCCAAGCTGTAATCGATTAAAACAGAAGTTCTAAAAATTACAAATTACACTATGTAATCGATTAAATGGTTTTGTAATCGATTAAAGCAGAAAACATATATTTTCAAATTAAGTGTGTAATCGATTACAATATTTGGTAATCGATTAAAACAATAAAGTGATTTTCCATATAAAGCCTAAGTAATCGATTACAATCTGTGATAATTGATTATCACAGAAAGGCTTAAAAACATAATATATTATGTAATCGATTACGATCCTTAAGTAATCGATTAATTTCATTAACAAAGTTGTTTTGTCAAAAACAAAGGTCAAATAATCGATTATTCCAATAGGTAATCGATTACAATGTTCATCAAATATTTTCCAGATTGAATAAAGAACATATTAATCGATTATTACCTTAAGTAATCGATTCCAGTGAAACTTAGCATTTTCCAAAAACTTTTCACTTAGATTAAAACCTTAATTAATTTATGAAAACTTTGTTAATTTCTATCAAAAACATTTAGTCAAATGAATGAATGAATGAATGCACAATCATGGATCACTAAACTTTCTCTTACACTTGAATCAATCATTTCTTCAAAGCATCCAAGCATGTTGAAAGCTCAAAACCAAACTTGAATCAAATTCTTCCATTCTTCATAATGCTCCCCCTATATCCAACATCTACAAGGTACACATTATCTCTAATTCAAATATAACTACCTGTTATTATATGTTATCTTATCAATAGATCACTAGCAAACAAAGGCCCAAAGGGCATACTCTATGCTATAAATACAAGCTCTCTCTAAACATCGAAGGATATCATGATTAACTTATAATCATTTCAAAATACTTAATTCATACTCATCTCACACTTATCCGATGTCCTCCTTGGAAATTCTTCACTCTTATACACTTGGTTATTCTTCAATAATTAATGTACTTACTTGAGCGTCGGAGTGTCTTTCCTTTGTTTTGCAGGTCCCTCTCCTAAACAAAGACGTGAAATTTTTAGATTTTGGTAAGAATACTAGTAATTTTATGCAACATGAGACTTAATTGAAAATTTGAAAGTACTTTTATAGACTAAAATGATAGTAAGTGTTAAGTTTAAAGACCAAAATATCAATAAATTGTCAAGTTTAAGAACTAAAATGACAACAAATTATTAAATTCAGAAATCAAATTTTAAAAATCAATTTTTTGAAACATGATTGTCATATAACTAGTAAATAATACATGTCAACAATATGAATATGAGTAACACGTGAAAATTATTAATTGTCATATTTTCACTAAAAGTGCTATATAAATATGACTGTTAGAATTAATAGTGAGAATGATAGGAAGGATTTGTTCCACATTCAAAGGAACAAAATTTTAATTATTTATGGACTTAAATTTTGCGGCCAACAAATTCAAGGACATAAATAGGCATTTTTAAATAAATAATACAAATTAATAAAATAATTAGAAAAATGGTGCAGTTTGCAAAATATTTTGAATTTTGGGGTCATGGAACACGCCCAAAATAGGTGTGTTTAAACATGACCAATTTAGGCGTGTTTAAACACACCTATTTGAGGCGTGTTTGGGTGCATTGGGTCTATAAAAGGCCAAAAAATTTTGCTTTTGACCATTTGAAACTTTTCTTCCTTGGGTGAAAAAGTTTGGCTTGGTTTGTTTGGGAGTTTGGACAGATTTTTCTTGCAACGAAACTCTACCAACAAGTACGTGAATTTTATAATTTAGCATTTTTTATTATTGAATTGTTAGCGTCGTACATTATATGTTCTTAGAAAATTACTAGGGTGCACATGTTAATGACGTACATGTTAGGTCTGTAGAAAATTGTTAGGTTCGTAGAAAAATTTTTAGGTTATTAAAATGTTAGGTTCGTACATGTTAGTAAGAAAATTATTAGGTTTGTTCATGTTAGTGTTAGCTATGTAGATGATGGTTAGGTTTAGGTTTTATGGTGTAGTGTTGATGATTGTTAGGTTTAAGGTTTAGAGTTTAGGGTTTAGGACTTAGGGTTTATGGGTTAGGATTTAGGGTTTATGGGTTAGGATTTAGGGTTTATGGTTTAGGGTGTAGTGTTTAGGGTTTAGGGTGTATGGATAATGGTTTAGGGTTTAGGGTGTATGGATAATGGTTTATGGGTTAGGGCTTATGGTTTATGGTTTATAGTGTTTGGTTATGGGTTAGGGAGTATGGTGTATGGTTTAGTTTTTATGATTTAGTGTTGATGTTGGTTAGGTTAATGGTTTAGGGTTTAGGGTGTTCGATTTTAGGGGATTAGGGTTAAGGGTTAGCGTGTTGGATAATGGTTTAGGGTATATGGGGATAGGCTATAGGGTTAATGATTGACTGTTGATGTTGGTTAGGTTAATGGTTTAGGGTGTTCGGTTTAGGGGTTTAGGGTTAATGGTTAGCGTGTTTGGATAATGGTTTAGGGTTTTGGGTTAATGATTTACTGTTGATGTTGGTTAGGTTAATGGTTTAGGGTTTAGGGGGTTCGGTTTAGGGGTTTAGGGTTTATGGTTAGTGTGTTTGGATAATGGATTAAGATTTATGGGTTTAGGGTTTAGGGTTAATGATTTGTTGTTGATGTTGGTTAGGTTAATGGTTTAGGGTTTAGGGGGTTTGGTTTAGGGGTTTAGGGTTTAGAGTTAGTGTGTTTGGATAATGGATTAGGGTTTATGGGTTTAGGGTTTAGGGTTAATGATTTGTTGTTGATGTTGGTTAGGTTAATGGTTTAGGGTTTAGGGGGTTCGGTTTAGTAGTTTAGGGTTTAGGGTTAGCGTGTTTGGATAATGGATTAGGGTTTATGGGTTTAGGGTTAATGATTTACTGTTGATGTTGGTTAGGTTAATGGTTTAGGGTTTATGGGGTTCAGTTTAGGGGTTTAAGGTTAGTGATTTACTGTTGAAATTGACTTTCAGACTAGACGCCAACTCATAGCACCTCATGCTTTTGATACATAAGATATTTTGTAGACTTGTAGCATTTCCACCTCTACCCTGTCACACTCCACCTTGAACCTCGAGAACAACTTCTTCTCTATAGCCTATCTGATGATTCTAGATAGGCCCTCAACAACCATGAGAAGTAAGAAGGGTGTCATGGGATGAACTTGTCTCAATCCCTTAGTCATATCAAATTCTTAATTGGGCTTCCATTCACTAGTACTGAAACATTTTGATTCCAAGCAACCTTTAATCCACTATCGACAAAATCCTAGCCTCTTCATCATATAAAATAAAAATTCCTAGGATATTGTCTGACATCTATAACCTTAGGTAAGACTTTTCTTGCTCTATTGGATAAAACTTTTGAAATGACTTTCAAAATATATCCCAAAAGGGAGATAGGTTGTAAGTTATCAAGCCCAAGATGGATGTCCTTCTTAAGTATGTGAGTGATGAAAGAAGCATTACCTCCTCTAGGTAGAACTCCATTTGCGTGAAACTCATTCATGAGGTGGATGAAGTCCCCTTTAAGTATCTCCCAAAAATGCTTGATAAACTTGAAGTTAAATCCATTGGCCCATGGGCTCTTGTCTCCATCACAATTCCATATGGCTTCTTTGATTTCCTCTTCCTTGAATTTAGTTACCAACAAAGCACTATCTTCCTGACCTAGCTCCTTGAAGGGAATCTCATCTAGTTTTGGTCTCACCCAAGCATCTTCCTTGAATCTTTGCTTAAAAAACAATTTGACTTCTAATTGCATCCCTAGTATGAATTGATTGAACTCTTTCATCCCTAGTATGACCTGATTGAACTCCTTCATTTCAACTAAGTATTCTTTAAGCCTTTGTGGGCTCTACCCAAATAGTTTTAGGGTTTATGTTTGAGTGATTATGGTTTAGGATTGATAGTTATGTACATTAATTAATTTGATATGATAATTATTTGTAATGTGTTGTCAATCGAAGTAAAATTTTGTTTAACTTTAATTTTCATTTATTTATATTAAGATAGTTGTTAGATGGTTGACTCATCTTTGATTGATTCTTCGCGCTCTGGATCCGATCATTAGGGTGAGCCCATGGATCGAACGACACATGTCATCCCTACCCCGTATAAGTGGGGTGTTGTGTGTAGACGGACTCAGCGGACCCATGTTTCACAAGCTTTGTGGAACGAGGACTCAGCTCGGCTGTTGAAGACGCGATGCCGTAAAGCAACGGGGGGCCACAACACAACGATATACCTAACGTCGTCGGTGATATGTTAGGACGTGCCGGCTTTCTACATGTCGCACGCATGCGACATATTCAGGTATGCAAGCTGGAAATGAGTTGAGTAAACCATTTTTTTTAAGATTAATGCATATAAATTTATTTGTTATTCTTTTTTAAGATCGATGCTGTGCTGATTAGTGCTCTGGTTGAGCGGTGGAGACCAGAGACCCATACCTTCCACATGACGCAGGGAGAAATGACCATCACGTTGGAAGACGTGGCTGGTATTTTAGGTTTGCCCACCGAGGGCAAAGTCGTCACAGGGGTCACCGTGGCAAATTGGGAGACCGTCATTGAGGACGTTTTCAGTCATGAACATGAGGCAGACACAGAACTTAAAGGCAGATATTTGCGGTTGTCTTTCTTTGATAGACACTTTGCGCATTGGGGTGAGGTTTAGCCCGATTTGATCGTTGTGACGCGCTTTACTAAGGCGCACATTGCACGACTTATTGGATCATGGCTGCTGAGCGACAAATCTGGGGGGAGCATGGTCGCGACGCATACGTCCCATTGCTTGTTGGGGACTTCGACGACATTGGATCATATAGCTGGGGATTTGTGGTCCTTGCACATTTGTTTAGACAAATGTGCGAGTGCACAAATACACGCAGAAGTGACATTGGTGGGTGTCACATGCTGCTTTAAGCGTGGGCGTGGCTCAGGTTCCTCCCCATTGCTCCAGCCATTCCGCTTCCTACTCACCCGAAGTGGCATTTTGAACACCGGTATGTTTTAGTATATTTGGTTTTTTAAACAATTTGTGTATTGCAGTCTTATAGTATTCTAATGGCAGTTATTTTGAATTAAGGTTTAACGCTTTAGGCCGGTTTCGAGCACACGAGCTGCTTTGATATAGGATGAGATTGGAATCTCTCAATCGGGATGAGGTACGTTTAGTTATTTGTAAGTGTTCATTACTGTGCTTTCATGGTTCATGTCTTTACTTAATTGTGTGGTTATTGTGTCAGTGCAGGTGGTTTGGCAACCATATCTACATTACCACTTTCTTGGTGCTTCTGAGCAGCAGCAACTGTTGTGGATGACAACTACTCCTGTTATATGCTTCCACACCGTGGAGTATTCGCAGTCGAACAGATTCATGCGCCAATTTGGGAGGGATCAACCAATCCCACATAGGCCCAAGAAGCTGAGGGGTGTGCATGACCTTTCTTTGCGTGGTAAACGCGAAGACAATTGGGTCTGTAAGCTGAGACCGTTTATTAAATGGTGGAAGGTTCGGGACTAGCACATCGACCTTCCCTATCTGGTTTAGGGCTTGATGTCACCAAACCATGAATACATGGTTTGGTATAGGGAAAATGGGAAGCGACACATATCGAAGATGGCTGCCAAGACTAGACGTGGTGTAAGTTTTGCTGAAATGATAATTTGTCTATTTATGTTTATTATGATAGAACACATGATTGACACGAATGTTTATATATCTTAATGTATAGATTGATGGGCTGGAGATGTTGTACTTTGCCCTTAGTCATGATCAGTGGACGAGTTACAGTCGCAAGCACTACTAGAAAAATAGGATTCAACATCGGTTATTTTTGACATTCGACATCGGTTTCAAACCGATGTTGAATCAGGCGACGTTGAAAGTCTGGAACTTAACATCGGTTTTGAAAACCGATGTTAACTACATCGTACGACATCGGTTTGAAACAGAAACCCGATGTTGCTATGTTACAAACAAAAATTTATAAATGT
>PYAF01005709.1:10723-20925 GCA_007407185.1 Glycine tomentella
TAATCGATTAAAACAGGAAAACTTCATTTTTCCAAAAACTTGATTTTAATTTGCCTCAATTATTAATTGCTTTTTGTTTAGGCCTTCAATCTAACAATCCTAAATGAATGATATGCATGATATGCACACTGGATTATCAGATACCACTTTTTTCCTTTTACAAGAATCAAATTGATCTTCAAGCTTCCATGGCACTTTTAAAATGAGACATGTTGAAAGCACAAAACTCCAAAGCTTGATTCCTTGTCCATCTTCTCATGACTCCTCTTGAATCAACACTTTGGGGATGTCTCCCTATAGGGTGGTTTTTGGTAAGGCATGCCACCTTCCAATGGAGATTGAGCACCGTGCTTATTGGGTGGTGAAGAGTTGTAGCATGGCATTTGATGAAGCGGGTATGCAAAGGAAGCTTCAGTTGCAAGAGCTTGAGGAGATTCATTTAGAAGCCTAGGAGAACTCCAAGATTTACAAGGAGAAAGTGAAGAAATTCCATGACTCTAGGATTCTTAGAAAGGAGTTACATAGTGGCCAAAAAGTGTTATTGTTTAACTCTCGCCTTAAGCTTATTTCCGATAAACTTCGATCTAGATAGGATGGACCTTTTGTTATTACTAATGTTTTTCCCCATGTTGCAGTTGAGATTAAAAATGAAGCTACTATTTTCTATTTACGTTTTATATTCTATTTTTTGTTTCTGTCTGTTTTTCATTGTCTGTTGTTGTTGGTTTCTATTTTCTGTTTATTTGTCTGTCTGTATTATGTTTATCTGTTTTAGTTTTTGAGTCTGTATATTTTTGTTGTCTGTTTCTATTTGTTGTTTCTACTATTTTTCTTTTGTTGCTGTTTTTATTAAATTTAGGCACTTTTTTATGTTTTTCATAGGATTTCTAACTTGTATAAATTTTGAGAAATGTTAAAAAGTTGGTTGGATTGAGAGGTTTCATACTTGATGTGAATCATTGTTGCAATCGTTGAAGTGATAAGTAGGCTTGAGAAATAGAATTTAAGATGAACCATGTGTGGTGGAATTATGCCTTGTGAGTTTTTGAGCCTTTGTGGATATGTTCTTTCATGTGTGATTTCACCCTTGTGCTAGATTACTCTATGTTTTGCCTTGCCTCTTTTGACATTCCTTGTTGCACATGTTTTGATTGAGATGATTTAGGTCTTTTTTCTTTTAGCCACTAGCCAAATAAACCTATCCTTGTGTTGATATTCATTGTCACCCTCTTTGAGCCTTTAGCCTTTTCTTTCTTGTTTAGCTCATTAAAACTAAAAAAAATGGAAAACCATGTTATCCTAGCTTTAGGGAGAAAAGGGGATTTGGAATTGTTTTGGGAGTGAGTTTCAAGCAAGTGTGGGGTATTTGTATTTTGTTTTGATTTGAAAGAGAAGAAAAGAAAAAGAGAAAAGAAAGAGTTCAAATAGCAAAAGTTCAAAGAAAAACGGACAAAAATTGTGTATAAGCAAAGAAAAAGAAGTTCAAGCAAAGAAAAAGAAATATGCAATAAAAATTGTGTATTTTGTTTTAGCCTAAATATCCTTTTCTTATCCACCTTTACCTAAGCTTTTCATTACAAGCTAATAAAATCCTTTTGATCTTTTGATGCATGCGTATTTCAAGTTGAATGAATTAGAGTCTTGTCAATGCCTGGATGTGCTAGTTACATGTGGTGTTTGAGTGTAAATACAAGCCATACACATTTTATGAGGTTGAGTGTCGCCCTTTGAGAGAATTCTATCACCTTGGTGCATTCTTAATTCTAAACTTGACTACTTTTTCACTTTCCACTTTGTGATCATGTTTTCATGAATTGTTTGTTACCTCAATATTATTCTTCCATCTTTCATCTCTCTCACTTTTGTGTATTGTTATGATCCATTGAAAAATATGTGTGCCTTGTTCATACCCTTTCTTTAAATTTTTGGTTTACTTTAGTTTGAATTTTTCTCTTAGTCTTTCTTTTAGTTTTGCCTAGGAGTGCAAATGTTTAAGTGTGGGGTATTTTGATGGAGTGCTTTTAGTTAAATATTTTTCTATCCTTCTTAGCTTAATTGAATTCTCTTGGACTTTTATTTTTCCATTCTAATTCAGTTTTTGTCTTAGGCAAGTATGTGGGCTTAATTGCTAATTGTAGCGTATTTTCAGATTTTATGCTCACTTGACCTATCTGCCTCGTAGGACCTATAGAGCTCTACAGAACTCCAAATGAAGCGTTCTAGTAGTCCCTAGAAAGATAACAAAAAGATATACAAGTTTGTCAGAAATAATCCGAGGCTAATTCTGCCATTTGGAGGGTCATTTTGGGCTTCGAAGTCATAATCATTGCACTTATATTTTGGGCTACGAATTTGATTTTTATGGTTGTAAATAGTAAATAATTAGAATTGATGGGTTTGTTCATAGCCCATTCTTTCCTTCAGACTTATTCACTTTATATTAGTGACATTGGCAAAAACAGTTTTTACATTTCTCTTTTTAAGTTTTTAGGATCAAAACCCTTGCTCTTATTTTCTCTCAACTGTTCTTCCTTGTTCTTCATTTTTGTTTTGCTGTTCTTCCATTTTCGTGCAATTATTCCATGGGGCTTTCACTGATGATGATCATGGAAGGCTAATTACTCAATCAATCCAAGGATCCTACCCAAGCAAAAGAAGAATTTGAGTTCTGGTTTGGTATTTCGAATTCTGTTTGAATGTTCACTTTCTTCTTCAATTCCTATTCTATTTTCATGATTATGAATGCGTTTAGGATTGAAAGCAGATTAGGTTATGGATTCATTTCCTAATTTCGAATATTAATCACAGATTAATTGGATGATGTTTCAGTTAAGGTTGTGGTTTCAATCAATTTAGGGGTTAAGTCGATTGAATTGCTTCTAATGAGATTGAACGAACTTTCATAATAGGATAAATTTCTGAGAACAATGATGATTCGAATAGCTTGGTGAGGTGAATTGGATTGATGCTTTTAATCTGTTTTTCATTACCTCTTTTCAATTATGTTAGTTTCTATGTTGTTCTTTAATCTTAGTTTACGTTTTTGCAAGTTTTACTTACGCATATAAATTGTTTGATAAAAATACCCCCTTACTGTTGTTAGTGAATTGAAGTTAGAACCATATTGATAATGTTAGCTATGAGGAAGATGAAGATATGGAATCAAGAAGAATGAAGAAAGCAAATTTTGATGTTTTACATGCCCACTCAATTGATGGCATTTGTAATTTCTTGCTTAAGCTTGGTTCAAGTGGTTAAGCCTCATAATCCTCACTAATCTTGATGAATTCATGCATTCATACATACATTTAATCATGTTTTAATCATATGGTAATAAGTAATTAGATGTTAAGTCATAAAGGCAATTAGATTTTTATAAAAATTGTTTTTCACTGTTTTAATCAATCACATATATGATATAATCGATTAAATGCATGTGATCAGGTCTGCACATTGCCTTATGAACATTTTAATCGATTACCATTGATTCGTAATCGATTAAATGTGCTTAACACTGAAATAGACGTGCTTTGTGATAATCGATTACATCAAGGAATAATCGATTATCTGAGTCATTGCATAATTTACAAAAGCATTTTCATCTAATGTAATCGATTACGAATATCTGGGATTTAATCGATTATCCATGTGTATTAGAAAACTCAGGTCATCTGAAATAATCGATTGCATGATGATTTAATCGATTATTTTGTTCTTGACATTTTTCCAGATTCCTGAATAACACTTTAATCGATTATCTGGTTAAAATAATCGATTACACCAATTAAAATAATTGATTACATTGATGAAATAATTGATTACAGTTAGTTAAGTCTGTTTTTTTATAAATAGAATAACTTGCACTGAGTTTTGTAATGACATATTTTTTGAAGTTTTCGTACAAGCATTGAGAAAATCACTTTCTAGAGTTCTTAAAACTCAAAAGCAACAGGGAGTTTAGAAAATCAAAAGAAGCTAAGAGTCGTGGAGTTTTACATGATATAAAGTCATTATCTACATGATGTGAAGTTTTGTTCAAGCTTTCTGATTAAAGAAGTCATCAAGAAAGATCAGTTGCATACATTCTCAGTTTGGTTAGATCATTCATTTCATTGAATTCACTGAGGAATAAGAGGTGATATCTTTCTTGAACTATAAGCTTGGTTATTGTTGATTGATATTTTATGTTGTGATTATATTGAATGTTCTTATAACAAATTGTAATCTTTAAAGCTTTTTCTAGAAAGGTTTCTAGAGGGAAGAACAGAGAGGGGATCTTTGGTTCTTGATCTTTTGAAAAGTCTATAGGTTTAGATTTTGAATTTTACCTAGGAAGAGTAAAAGAGATATTGTAAGCTTGTAAAGAAATTATATTTGTTATAGTTGAACTCTGACCAAGGTTTGGTTAGAAGAAAACTGGATGTAGCCTCTGGGGTTGAGAGGTAAACCAGTATAAATCTTGTGTGTTTGAATATTTCTGTTTATGTTCATATTATTCTTGAAGTATTAAGTTTTGTTCATATCACAAGATTGGTCACAGTACAAGAGTGGTTTGATTGGTTAAGGTGAAAGTATTTGTGAGATTGAAGGTGAAGAAAATTGTTTTCTTAATTGTTTTTAAAGATACGATCCTTCTTGAAAGTCTTCCGCTGTAACATTTTTGAAAAGAATTTTAAAAACTCTAAGGTAAAACCAATTCACCCCCCTCTTGGTTATTTGCATAAGTGTTCATTATATTTTCAAATAGTGTCTCTGAGTCGACCTAGGTTAATTCTGTGCTACAGAATTAGTGTAGTTAAATTGTTTTGGAGCGTTACAGCAAACTACTTAAGTGAAAATAATCGATTACATGCAGTTAAATCTGTTTTCTATAAAAAGTTGTTGGGTCTTTCGTTTTAGACAAAACTTGATTTTGCGAATTTATAATCACTTTCAAAAGCCCCCACATTCAAAGAAAAGATATTATTATGAGTTACATTAATCTTGTTTCAAAACCCATAACTCATGCATCATTGATCATGTTGGTTTCAACAAGATTTGACAAGAGTTTTCAAAGAGAGTTGATTCCAAGAATTGTATTCATTCAACCTAAGTTTGATTGGTAAAATTCACTCACTCATATTCTGAGGATCATGAGGTTGTATCACTCTTAAACTCTTTTTGTGATTTGATTGTTTACTTTTGTTTCTTGTAAGTTCCTAGTTCGAAAATGTTCTTTAAAGCTTTTCTAGAGTAGTGTTCTCTAGGGGAAAGAATAAAGAAGGGTTCTCTAGTTCTTGATCATTAGATGTCTGAAGGGGTTTCAGATTTTGTTTCTTTATCTAAGGTTGATAAAGGTGATCACTTGTAAGCTTGTAAAGAACATATTTTGATATAGTGGAATTCTAGCAAAAGTTTGGTTAGAAGAAATTGGATGTAGCTTCTCTTTTGAGGAGTGAACCAGTATAGATTTGGTGTTCTCCTAATTTTCATCTTGTTGTCTTAATTTTCTTATCATGTAGTTAATCTTTTGAGATCAACTAATAGATTTTCTATTATTGCTTGAAGTGAAGGGTGAATCTTGATTGATAGAAAGTTTCAGTTTTAACAAGGGTGAACTTGTGATACGATTTTAATCCGCTGCTAGTTTTCAAAGAAAATTTTTAAAGTTCCTGTTTTAACCAATTCACCCCCCTCTTGGTC
The DNA here is from genome assembly GCA_007407185.1 of Glycine tomentella. NCBI lineage: Eukaryota > Viridiplantae > Streptophyta > Magnoliopsida > Fabales > Fabaceae > Glycine > Glycine tomentella. The sequence continues at coordinate 16,406 of PYAF01005709.1, forward strand.
AATTGTGTGTGTTCATATGGTTTTCAAGAACTCCGTGAAGGGATCTGCAGCCTCCACACAGGGGGACGCTCCCTTGCCACTAGGATAGTACGAGTAGGATACTATTGGCCGATACTCAAGACTGACGCCTTTGAGTTTACTCGAAAGTGTAAAAAGTGCCAGGAATTTGTGGACGTCCCACAGACTCCCCCCAACAATCTTCACACTTTGACTTCCCCTTGGCCCTTCACTATATGGACATCCTAGGGCCTCTACCAAAATCCCCAGGAGCGGTCAAATTCCTATTGGTTGCCATCTATTACTTCACCAAGTGGATAGAAGCAAAACCATTACGAGAGATAACTGCCAATGAGGTAGAAAGCTTCACTTGGAGACATCTTATATGTAGGTATGGTCTACCTTTCGCCATTGTCACTGACAATGGGACACAAATCAAAGCACATACGTATGAAGATTTCCTCACAAGGCTAGGTGTCAAACACTTTGTCACTTATGTTGAACACCCCAGACTAATGGCCAAGTGGAGGCAGCAAACAAAGTTATCCTTCGAGCCTTATGTACTAGACTTGACAAGTCTAAAGGTCTCTATTACGTATTTTCACCACGGCAAGCGTACCGTTTTATCGTTGTAAGTTTTGAATTTATAAAAGTTCGTATCCATAGGGATTTGAGTTTACGTCGGTTGATTTAAATTGTTAACAGTTTAGTAGTTATATACAGATGATAAAAAATGAAGATTCATTTGTTTGTTTTGTTGTGTAAAATAAAGATAACGGAAAAAGAAATAACGATTGCGGGAAATAAATAAACGGATACAACTCAAGTAAGTGTAGGATTGGATTTCGTCTTGCTTATCCCTTTTAATTGATTTTACCTATGCATGTTCTATTCTTATTGTCGCACATGTCTAAGTAACCCTAATTTGATTCCTCGCAATTACGGTCCTAAGGATATTTTACTAAATATCGATTCCTCGCATATTTAATTAAATACCCAAGCATTAAGATCCTAATCACATGTTTAATGCGATCGAAACATTAAGCCCTATTCCTAGCAGCGTAACATAACGAGTGATTAAATTCAGTTCAAACTCTAAATTTACTTTCCAGTCGCCTTTAGGGTTAATTTCATGAAACTAACGGTTAATTAGAATCAAGCGTTAAGCGTAGAATAAAATCACCAACAAGGAATAGAACACTGCATAAATAATTAAAAGAGCATAGGGATAAGAAGAGTACATCTAATCCTTAGGGAAGTTTAAGCGAACATGGGCAGAACCTCCTCTAGAGAATCACCGACTAAGCTCGTCATAGACCCTTTCTTCGGCATAATCTCCTTACACAATTCACTCTACCTCACTTCCCTAAGTTCTTCACTCACCTAGGAACTTAAATAAGCAAGAAACAAGAACAAGCAGCTAAGTGGGAGAGAAATGGAGTGAAGAATGATGCCTTGGCCTTCAAAATCCGTCCCTATTTATAGTTTTTGGCCTGCTGCTTGGTCTGGTGATAAGTGCCACAATTCAGTTAATCTCATGTTTAAAATATTGGCACTTATCTTTTGATTTCTTTCATTTAGCTTATAAATTTCCCTAAACCTAGTTAATTAGCACCTTATACTTGTGTTTAAAGTATTTCGGAAGATTAATCAAATCATGTTGTGTATTTGATAGATTTCATGGATTCTCGAGGCTTCCGGAAGATCAAAGCAAGTAAGGAAGGTGTACATATCAAGCAGGGGAAGTTCCGCAAGTAAATAAGGCCCATCAGGAAGCAAAAGCCCAATGGTTTCTTCAAGGCTAAGTTTAAGCTTGCCCAGGCCACCATTTCATGTGTATTTTGGTCGCCTGGGCGACCACACTTCCCCAGGAACCGCCTAAGCTCGCCCAGGCCACTGAAAATAGGGTAATTTGGGCGCCTGGGCGCCCCAAGCTAGCAGGAGAGCTTTTCCTATAAATAGTGGACGGATTCTTGAAGGATGGCACCAATTCTTCACTCCTTTCTCTCCCAAGGGCACCAGCTGCTCTTGTTTTCTTGTTTTCTTAGTTTTAGTGAGTGTAGAACTTAGGGAAGTGAGGTGAGTGACTTTTGTAAGGAGATTCTACCGAAGCAAGGGTCGATGACATGCTTAATCGGTCAGTCTCTCGAGGAGGTTCTGCTCATGTTCGCCTAAGCTTCTCTAAGGATTGGACGTACTCTTCTTATCCCTATGCTCTTTTAATTATTTATGCATCGTTCTACTTCTTGTTGGTATTTTCATTCTACGCTTACTGCTTGATTCTACTTGATCACTAGGGTCACGAACTTAAATTCCTAAGTGAGACTGGAAAGTAATCTTAGGGTTTGAACTGAATGAAATTACTCGTTACGTTACGTTGCTAGGAATAGGGCATAACGTTTTGATCGCATTAAACAGGTGAATATGATCTTAATGCTTGGGTATTTAATTAAGTATGCGAGGGATCGATATTTAGTAAAATATCCATTGGGCTTAATTGCGAGGAGTCGAGTTAAGTTTACCTAAACGTGTGCGTCAACAAGAATAGAAAATGCATAGGTAACATCAATTAAAGGGATAAGCAAGACGAAACCCAATCCTATACTTACTTGACTTGTATCCGTTTATTTATTTCATTTCCCGTCATCGTTTATTTGTTTTCCGTTATCTTTATTTTTCCGCAAACAACAACAAATGAATCTTCGCTCTTTCTCATCTGTACATAACTACTAAACTGTTAATTTTAAATCAATCAACGTAAACCCAAATCCCTATGGAGACGAACTTTTATAAATTCGAAACTTACAGCGATAACAACGGTACGCTTGCCGTGGTAAAAAATCCCTAACAAGTTTCTGGCGCCGTTGCCAGGGATTTGGCTTGTTTACTTAAGTTGTTTTTAAATTTCAGTTTAGTATTTTATTGTTCTTTATTTTCTGTTTTTGTATATATTTCTTTGTTATTTTAAAACCTCTGTGCTTAACAAAAATCTTATAGTTTCTTTCCTTTCCCTTTATGCGAGATAAGTCTGCAGATAAATCTCATTTTGATCCGGAAATCTCCAAAACCGAAAGGAAATTTCGAAAGAAAAAGAAACAAGAGATTGACAAGCACATTGAGGGAACTTCGTCTATTGATCCTTCCTCACCACAGATAAAAGACGATATGGCTAATCAAGGGGGAGAAGAAGATAGACAACCACCGAGGAGGACACTTGGAGACTATGCCTACCAACAAGGGCCCAAGCATTATAATAGCATAGTTTTCCCTCCTTTTCACAACAAAATCCTTTCGCCGGACAAGACCATGAAGACCCATATACGCATCTATCTACTTTCATGGAGCTGTGTAGCACGATGGGTGAAATGACCACTTTTTCTTCGCTTTATTTTGTACTTAATCTTATTTGTGATGTTTTTTTTTTAAAATAAATTTCTGAAAAGAATAATGAATACCCAAATTAATTTTTGAAAACGTTTTTAGAAATTATGAAAGTTTACGCGTTGATCTAAATAACGTAATTCATAACGTTCACATTTACATACCATACAGTCCATTATTACAAATCCACAGTCCAAAACATAAACAGTCCATGATACATATCAAGATAGATATCGTCAAAAGCAGAGATTCATCATAAAATCTTCATCACATCTTCTTGTACATCATCCATTGTTATTATCAGTGTTCCTCTGCTCGCCTAAATAATTTGGGGTCATCACAGGTGTCAACCACCAGACACAAAATAGAGTAAGTCATGATAAATAAAATTTAAATAATAACAAACAGTTAGTGTTAGGAATTTTATACCACGGCAAGCGTACCGTTGTATCGTTGTAAGTTTCAAATTTAAAAGATCGTCTCCACAGGGATTTGGGTTTATGTCAGTTGATTTAATTTTAACAGTTTAGTAGTTATATACAGATGAGAAAGAGCGATGATTCATTTGTTTGTTTTGCGGAAAATGTAAAATAACGGAAAATAAGTAAACGATTGCGGGAAGTAAATAAACAGATACAAATCAAGTGAGAGTAGGATTGGACTTCCTCTTACTTATCCCTTTTTAATTGATTTTATTTATGCATGTTCTATTTTTATTGCCGCACACGTCTAAGTAACCCTAATTCGATTCCTCGCAATTACGGTCCTATGGATATTTTACTAAACATCGATCCCTCGTATATTTAATTAAATACCCAAGCTTTAAGATCTTAATTGTTGTGTTGCGATTAACGGCAAGTGCACCGATCGTTTAACAAGTAATAAAAGGGTAAGTAAAGTATCGTCTCCACAGGGATTGGAAAGATTTCTCAATAATTGTAAGAAGTTATGATTGAACAGGAAAAACAGAATACGCAAGAGTTTTTTTGGATGATTGTATTGAATTGAGGACAGAAATTAAACAAAACAGTAAATTAAAACGAGAAGTTTACCAATGAAAAGTAATTGTGGTCAGGCTCAATCCCTTATAAGCATTCCTTCCTTCAATTGACTGATGATTTTATCTTTAAGCTTACATAAGA
>PYAF01005710.1:0-22058 GCA_007407185.1 Glycine tomentella
ATTTTTTTTTTAAAAAATAAAATAATAATAAACGAGGACGGTTGTTCCAAATAACCGTCGTCAAAAATTGGAAACAAAGACGGTTACAAAACCGTCGTTAAAAATATTTTTTTCAACTACACTGGTTTTGAAGACGGTTAAGGAACCGTCGTTGAAAGCCTCAAATAACCGTCGTTAAAGACCTCTTTTGTAGTAGTGTAGTCTCATTTTTTTCTTCAGATATATCAAGTATCCTAGTTACATATTAAACAATCAACAATATTTATTTTTATCAAATGTATTATTTGTTTTTAAATTTTCATCATATAAAATAATTGATAAATAACAGTAAAATAAAACTTCAAATTTTCATGAAGTTTCCTGATCAGACAAACAACATTGTGTTTTGGTACATGGGTTGATTGCAACTTTCTCAATTTAACAAAACCAAAACATGAATTCTAGCTTTATTTCTTTTTTTGTTAACTACATCTATATATGATGGTGCTATATTTTGTAATTAAAATAATCAACTTATCTTTCAGCTTTTAAATACTATATATTTCACATTATGAAGTCTTACTATATTTCATTATTCAAAACTAAAATTTACATTTATTCAACCTATATATTTAAATGTATATGCACGGTACTATACTAGTATTATTATAAAGTCCGAGCCTATATAACTAATGTAAAATTATCTGTATAATGGAAAATAATATGGATAATATGACATTGACATGCGTAAACATAAATCTATTGACAAAACTGGATGTAGGATGGAGACACGTGGAAAGCAATAAAATTTTGCTGTGATATTTCTTGGTGCAATATGGAAGAAAGGCAAAACAACAGCAACAAAATACAGAACTAAACACGAGGAAATAAAGTTCCCAACGCATCAGTAAAATAGATGTCTTTGGCACCGTCATAGCTTGAATCTTTATAACAGTAATATATATAATCAATTCGGTTTTTCAGTTGTTAATTTATATCTGATATGTACAGCTAGCTCTATTTGAATTCCCACTTAACTTAATGACTAACTAAACTACTATTTATTAATTAAAATTTCAACTTTAAATAAGGTGATCACATTCAGTTTAAAATAAACTCTACAAAATGGGGGTGTAGTACAAATTTTATAGTTGATGCAAACTATAAAATAAACTCTATTTGGAAGACATCGTAAATATTCTAGGTAGTGCACCGTTTGAATTTATCCATATTTTATTTCATAAATCCTTTAAGCTAGTCATGCAAACTATCACCAATAAATTTTTCGGCCTTTTGTTATGACCCAAGAATCATTTAAGACATTGTTGTACAAATAAACTGATAGCATAAGGTTGAAACCTGTTTCAGTTCAGCTCTCTAATTATTGATGATCAAAACAAATAAAAGAATCAACTAATAAAATTCACCATTTCTTTTTTGACAACAAAATTCACAATTTCTTAAGCACACGAGAAAGAACCTAATATGAAGGTAGTAGTCACTCACAAAGGTACACTCAAACATTACCACTAAACATAATATGCGGTGGTCACTCAAACTTCAGTTTGGAAATGCTAAACGGTAAGAGATATATGTTATGAAACAAGCGTTTTAATAAAATTGGCTCAATTGTAATTTAAAAAATAAAATAAATTTGATTATTTATGATAAACAATATACACGAATTTGTACTAATAAGCAATATCCTAACACTTCACATAATATACAGGCAATCAACCTAAACAATAACAATCATTTGCCCTGTTTTGCCTTAGACATATAACAGAATTTTTGTTTTTCTAGTTCCTTAACAACAAACCAATTGTCTTCTTCGGCACCGACCAACATAGATATAGAAGTTTCCTTTTACAGTTTTACCATAATCCATTGTGCAACACCAAGCCTTATTTATTCTCTTTACTTTCTGGTGTGACCAACCACAGCTTGCAAACACAATGAATGTAGCATGAAACAAGTATTAGGACTTAGGAGTGAATTTCATGAAGCCAGTTCAAGTTGACATCAATTTGAGGAACATCTATCTTCAGATTAGGAAGCATATGTTTGAAAGCTTCCCATGAGACAGTCGTCTCTTCATCACATACCACCTCCTTTAAATTCTTGAGATCGACAATAGAGGGTGGCAACTCACACCTTGCACAACTTGTCATGTACATATTTCTTAGATTGCAAAGATTACCAAAGTCCTCTGGTAAATTTTGAAGGTTAATGCAGTTTGAGATGTCCATATGTCTTAGATTTGAAAGTTTTCCAATGGAATTCGGTATCTCTTCCAAATCAGTACAGGAACTTAGCCTTAGAAGTTTCAAATTCTCCAAGTTTCCAATTTCTTGAGGCAATGCAGAAAGCTTATGGCAATTAGTAATACTGAGCATCTTCAAGGAGGTGATATCACATAGCCCCTTAGGCAATTCTACCAAATCTTTGCAATAATCAATATTCAAATCTTCTAGATTTGGAAAAGCATCTGAAATTAGCATGTTTCCATTTCCAAAAGCCTGTCTTGTATTACACAAGTAGAGGGATAACTTTTTAAGATTCTTAAATGTGACAAAGGGAGGAACTGAAATCCCCTCTAATCTGATTCTTTTTAGGTTGGATAATGAGCCAAGCAACTCAAAATTGTTCAGTTTAGAAGGATGGAAACCATGTTGCATGACTATCAGAACTTTCAGTTTACTCATTTCTTTCAGTAACTTTGGAAAGGTGTACTGATTAGTTTGAAGGTTTAAAATCAGAACCTCGGCTTGAGCTGGTTGCAGGTGGGACGAATATGATGTGCAAGTTTCATCTGCAAAAGCAACCCACATGGTGTCAATATTAGAAGAACAAATCGAAGATCATAGTGACTTTCTTTTCTTTTAACCATCTTTACTTTGTATTTAATGTCAATACTTTAGAGAAAAGTAACTAACCAGTTGATATAGACAATGTCCGAGCAGGGATCTGTTTTTCTCTAGGCAACCATTCAGGTTTATTTTCTGTTATGTCAATCATCAGTCTTTTTCTCTGTTCAACTTGTTCCTGGTTGCTTTGATGAATTCCGAATTCTCTTAGGATATCATGAAGGATGATGAAATGGTTATTGTAGTAGTAACTGTCTGTGTCACTTGTATTTTTCCTGGAAAATTAGCAAGCATTAATTCCTTAGGGTGAAAAATTCCCCCGCAAGATTAAATATACATGCTCTGTATTTGATAGAAAACTTACAAATTTCAACTTCTATCATCAAAGTAAGTTCATAAGAATGAATGCGAAGTTACAGAATGAAAGAAGTTTAAATTCTCAAGTTAAATGGTAACTTTGGAAAAATTTATAAGGAATCAGATGCTCCTCTCATGAGCTAACAAGCTATTGAATTATTTGTGCTATAGAATATAATACGATAAAGTGGTTGAGAAGAAATATAAGTAGTCACTAAATGTACCTTGTTACTAAGACATTAACCAGATTCATGGAAGCTAATTTGTTGACAATGGCCATGGCTTCTATGCCATCATTATCTAGTCCATACAACTCAACCCACATATCAACAAGAGCAGCAACAGGAATTCTTTGGTCTTCAGGAAATAAAGCTAAGTCCATGAAGCACTCTTTGATGATGGGATTATCTTCCAAGACATCTAAGATCTTTTGGAGGGAAGTAAGTAATTCAGTGTTAGAATCAAGTATAGAATGACCTTGTGACAATTCCTCCACCATGTTTTGCCACAACTCGTATGGTCGATTACTTAGTGATCCACCAATCACTTTTATGACAAGCGGTAATTTTAAACCCTTGCAATGTCTAACAATCTGCATTTCAGTGCAAGCAAATATAGTTTTAGTTCAAGGATAAAAAAAAAAAATCTTCTAAAAATTGTATGGATTACTTGTATAATGTCAGAAAGAAGGAACAAGCACCTTTTGGACAACTTCTTCAGGAATATTTGAGCTGTTTTTTTCTAAGAGTGCATGGTGACGGAAAAGGGTCATTGCATCTTCATGAACAAGATTTTTTAAGATGAATGGAGTGCCAAATCTAGGAAATGCAACCCTTGAAGTCACCAAAATTTTATAATCTGAAATCTGAACTTTGAAGTTCTCAATGAAGCCTTCTGAGCCAGGCCAAACATCATCCAAGACCAATAACATTGGACTTGCATCAATTTTCCTCAGCAAAAGTCCAAAATGATTAACTGCATCTTCATTGCTTTGAAACTCAGGCACTTGACATCCATAATGTTCAAATAGTCTTTCGATGATAATCTTCAGCTTAGGCGTTTTTGAGATGGTGACAAATAAAATATTTCCCTTGAATTTACCTAGAGAAACCAACAAGATTAGTAATCCCAGGAATTCTTTCTACAGTAATCTTAAACTGTGCATGTATTGCAAGAAAATATATTACCACATTAACATTATACAAAAATGAACATGAATGGAAACGAAAATAACTAATGCTCATGATCAAAAGAAAATGCCTCTCTGTATTAGAGTAGCATATGCAAAAGTTAGGAAATGATATCAATATTCAGCAATCTTGAACTCTGCTTTAAGGTGTTCTCTACATTTCAGAAATATATAGGGAATTAAAACATTCTGATTGCAATTAATTTCACCTATTGTTAATAAAATTTCCATTTTTTCTTGATGAACACCATCTGAAATTTTGCTAATTTTCAATGACAACTCTTCTTTTTACCATGTATAAGAAGAACATGCATTGAATATATTTAAGATCTCTAATAAATAAACGAATTTTGTTATGAGTTTCTAATAAATTTTTTCATTATTTTAAATTCTTGGTATATTAAAATTTTTGTTTTAAGTTTCTTTATAATCAATTAAGTGATGATGTGTCACCTTACAAATTTATCTTTCCAATACTATTAAATATTGTAATGGTGTCTGATTATCACTTAATTGACGATAGAGATTCAAAACAAAAATTTAAATATATCAGAAACTCACAATGATAAAACAATTTATCAAGGACTTAAAACAAAATTCACTCATTTATCAAGAATATTAAATATATTTAAGCCTTAATTCATTTGTCATAGCAGATAACCAAAAAGGAGTTAGTCACGGCATACCTATGACCTGTTCATCCCAACAAAGCTTTGTAGCCAAAGTGGTTTTTCCCGATCCACCTAAACCAGTCAGCACAATGATGGACACGCCTTCTTTAAGAAGTTCCATTTTCAACTGACTCAATGATGCATCCAACCCAACAGTGAATTCTGGTTCTTCAGGAACACCAAAAGGACGCTTTACTTCTTGTGCCGTCTCTTCCATGAATAACTCAACTATTCGAGTCCTTTCTTTATTCATTCAAACAAAGATCAAGTTGTGAGAAACATCGAAACTCAACATTGATACATGAGCATGAGCATCTCAAATTGTAAACTTAGAACAAGAAAAGAGACCCTATAGTTTTTTTTTACATTAAAATAAGAGAAAAAGTTGTATTCCAAATCCATACTGTGGGAAACGTATAATCTTTTGTTCTTAGCTTATTCTAATCTATCATATTCATTAGCTAAAGCATATCTTAACAAGAAAGCTAGCTAGTTAGGAAGAAGTTATATGATGATGATTGATAAAAAATTTATCCTTTTACCTTTACCTTTACACTTACTGGCTTTCTCCCTATTTCCACTACCGTGATTATTTGTGTTTGACACAATTGTTAAGAAAACTCTATATTATTCCTATATGAACAAACATTTATGAATGAGTCCCTGTCGATTGTTGAAAATATGACAGTGTTCGATTTGATATATTCTTATACCCGACACTAATTTCTTGTTTTAGTTCCAACTATCAAAAGATCTCCTTCACGTTATTTTGTTTTTTCTACGTGAAAAAGAAAAATGAAAATATATGGATTCTGGTTGGTATAAACACTTTTTTTAAAAAAAAATTATACCTACATGGAAAAAAAATACTCTGACATTGTTATAATTTCGGCAAATCAGTTGTAAATATATTTTATTAGGATTAAAACGAAAAACAATAGTGTCAGTTGTTACTATAGTTTTAATTTAACCTTTAATTTATGATAAATTAGACTACTTATATCTTAAATAAGTTTTTTTTCTTCTCAAAAGTTCTTTTTCTTATATTTTAATAATATATATTGCATAAAAATTATTATATTAGATATAATAGTTTCAAATTTTGTATTTAAAAACATGTTTAATTTACAAAATCATGTGAAAAAGCTGAATTGTGAAACGCTAAACTAACTTTCAAACGCATTAAAAAGAAAACAATAAAAAAAATGTTATATACAGCAGTCCATTAGGTGGATAAACTTAAAAGAATCGACTTCTTAGCATCAACTAACAAATATATGTATCTATTGCATTGAAAAGTCTGTACAAGAAGAACTGGCGTTGCAATGTTCAAATATATAACTATATAATAAGAGAAAATTTTGGGAATTGTAGGACAAAGGTAAAGTGTATTGGGAATAAAGTTAAAAAAAATATTGTTAAGTGTAGTAAAAAAAATGCGACAGATACTCACAACTATGTACCTTAATTAATTGAAATAACGAGCTTGATGCCTCCTTTGTATGTGTCTTTCTGTTATGAGTTCTTCTTGTTAATGAGAGCTGCAACGTACGAGCACAATCAACAATTGAAATTATGAAAGAAGTTCTTATACGGGGTAAAAGATTTGTTAGAATCGCAGACAGAGATATTTATAGCTAGCCAGCATGCATGTCCTGATAGTTTATTTGATCTAATACCTTAACGTACGTGTTTTACTTTTCCTTTGCCTTGTCTTTGAAATTTCTTTGCCTGACACAAGAGATAACAATAACATAGTATATGATGAAGAGTAATGATATATATAAATATTCATTTTTTAAAATACTTGATATTTTATTTTTGCTTTTTTTCTTATTCAATTATTTTCTTTTTTTACTTTTATCTGTTTCTCCTTAGATGTCAATTAACATATTGGTGTGGATGTATAATTTTTCTATATGAATAAGCAACGACGAAGATGGTGCGTGCACTGCACCTATTGCACACCTTCCAGTTGATTTCTGCCATGCCACGTATATGTAAAATAATGTAATAATATATACTAATAATTAAAGTTATTACATCTACGATGTTTATTATTGATTATAATAATTGACCGCCATAGCCTCATAAACTTTGCAAATAGTTTCTTGTTTCACAAGAATTAATCCATATTATTTGTAGAGTTTGTTTTTGTTTAGAAAGGTGCATAATTTATTAATTTCACTGTATCAATACAGAAATCGATCGCGTCGACAGACCCGACCAAATGACGCAGAAGTTACTTGTTTTTTACCTGGAAAGAGTTCAAGCCTCGGTTTGTTTGCTTATAAAAAAATTAAAATAGTAAATGAACAGTTAAAGAATTTGAGATTTATATTTTATATTATAATTTAATTTAGGTTTAAGTGTTTTTTTCATAATTTAGTATTTTTTAGTTTTATTTCTGTAAAATAATTATTTTAATAAAATATTTTTTATTATTCAAAGTGTAATATTAAAATAAAAATATTTAAAAATATTAAATTATAAAAACAAAAATATTTAAAATTTTTAAAAAAATTATTTTTTTTAAATTTTTTAATAATTGTGCATAAAGATGACATAGTGCCATAGTGGATGTATGCGACACACAAAAAACTTCATATCAATCAAGTTAAATAAGAGGGTGACATTTGTTGACCGTATCCAGTCTGTCGAGTTTGGTCTTATAGAATTAACGAATGGCCAACACGTTCCGTTGAATCACAATGTCATAGCATATTTGCATTCTAGTTTCTCTCTCTCTCAAGCATATGTCAATTCGCCTCATTTTCCGAAACATGTTTTAATTATATTCGTACATGTATGAAACTAAATAAACAAACCAATTACAAATCCGCTATCCAATGAGGAGGAGGTTTCCTCCAAATTAAGATTCCTTGTGCTACCCATTCAGCGTTGATATATCCTATGAAGCACGGACACCACAAAATACAAGCAATCGCGTCGGATATGATCCGACATGCCAACACGTTCCGACACGATATTGAACACGCAGTCAATAGCTTGTAGACTTCCACGACTGCCATATAAAGATGGTTCCATGAAACACGTCGTCGTTAGGTGTACGGTGATATTTTTGTAATAAAAAGCAACTTTTTGAAGTCGGTTTTTTGAAAACCGTAATTGAAATGGGAGCGTGATCATTTCGAAATCGGTTGATTGCAGACCGTCATTGTTTCAGTTATAATGAAAATCATTTCACAGTCGGTTAGCAAGGACCGTAGTGGATTTGGCTTTTTCAAATACAGTTGTAATCATATAACCGTAGTTGATTACAATATGCAAAAACGGTGCGTTTTGTAGGAAATAAAAAAACCACGGGGGTGTTGTCATTGAAGGTACCTTGACCTAGCGGAAATTAAAACCCTCACAAATTTTCACAAAAGGCTGAAAGGAAACCGCACACCGCCCGCCGCTGGTTCTTCCGCCGTCCTGCTCCATTTTCTGATCAGGTACAGGTAGGTCGTCTTTCGATGCTTCTTTGTTAATTGTTAGATGGTAGGGTCGGCACTGCCACCAACGACATACATGAGCCACTCGTTATACCGATTGTTGACTACATTGGCATAACCAAATCTCACCCTACATGTCATGAACATAAATCACTTAATATGAAAACACTCACTGTCTTTCTAACCACATACTCTTACCTTGGCATTCTTTCTATTAAGCCACTGGCAAAGGGGTTCTGTTTGGATTGCACCATAACGGAGAGTGCCTGGTTTTGGGTCAACAAGGTCATCAGAAGGGTCAGTGACTTCGTATATATCACCAAACTTTCCTCCAATGGCTTCTTTGCCAAAACCAATTGCACAATCTGCTAAGGCTTTGCGGTTTGAAGCCCAATTTGATTTGGCTCGCCAACATGAGTCTATTATGTTCATGATGACAACATCCTCAGGAGTTTTGTTGATATAGCTTGAAATAGGAGAGAGAGCATTGAACTCCTTTGTTGAATCTGTATTCGGAGTTGAAGCTAAGGTAGGTACTAGAAAGCACAAAGTTAGTAGAAGAGTGGTTAGAGTTGCCATTGTTTGTGGGTTTGAGTCAGCAAATGGTTGAAGGCCGGGGTTATTTCTTCAAACCATTTGCAACCTTTTCCTCTTTCATTACATGGTCAACCTCAACAGTCTGAGGGAATATTACCCCTCAGAGAAAAACCTTGCCTTGGTGGATGTTCTCAGAGCTGCCATAACTAATGATCCTTCTCTTAAGGCAGCATTAGAAGCAGCTGTTTCCTCAATCATTGGAGACTCTCAGAACATCAATAACCATTGCCAATGACTACCAAGGTTCTAAGATGTCTGTATCGGCTCTGCACTATGGATTAATTGATTTAGAGTTGATAATAATTGTCAAGAAATTAGTAAATTAAGCAAGCAAGTCAGTTTAGCTAGTTTGACTTGCCTACCAATTGAGGATATATGTATAACCATGTTTTCTGACTAGTAAGTTTAATATCAACATGGTGAGGTATAGTTGGCATATAAATGTTCCTTAGTATGTTAACAATTGCTCAATCCGGAGGTCTATATGTATAAAAAAATATCTGTTTAAATGGTCAATTCCTTAAATCAATCTTCTACGTCGAGAGATTAGTATCTCCTTAAATCAATCTTTTAATTTGGATATTTGTCTCTTAACAAAGTCATTTGCCTAGCTCTTTCAATATTTTCTTGGTGTATCAATTTACTGTGTCTTGGTGAGTTGGGCACTTGTTCTGCTATGGGGAAAATTAAAAATATTCTCACCTACAATTAATTTAATGTAGATTAAATTCAAAAATTTATACCTATAATTTTTGGTATATGTATATCTCGGTAAAACATAAAAAGATTTCTACCTACAATTTTATGGTGTAAGTAAAATCCCATAAAAACTTATGCCTATAACCAATTATTGTAGATAAAATAATAAAAAAAAAAATCTACTTGCAAATGAACAATGAGCAATATAAGTAAAATTCTAAAATAAAAAAAAAAATTATGTCTACAACTATTTGATATATGAAAAGTCTCATAAAACTTGTACTTACAGTCAATTGATGTAGGTAAAATTTAAAAAAAATTACAAATTATAAAGATGAAATATATTATTTAATATTTTTAAGAATTTATTTTAATTTTGATTAATAATTATTTTTTGGAATAAATTAACATGCACTTATTTTAAAATTATTAAATATGTGTGTATGAATGATTAATTAATGAAATTTTAAGATATTACTAGTATTTAATTTAATTAGGTGTTTATTCTTATTTTAATTTTTCGCTTATTTTGGGCAGTGGACCATGTCCTTAATTTTCATAGTTGTCTCATTTTGGGTATTTTAGGAGACCACTAATTGCAGGGAGGTAGTTTTATGTCATTTTTGATTGGTTGGTGTCTTTCTTTTAATTTGGATATTTGTCTCTTAACAAAGTCATTTGCCTAGCTCTTTCAATATTTCTTGGTGTATCAATTTATTGTGTCTTGGTGAGTTGGGCACTTGTTCTGCTTAATTTGAGTATTTATATCATTAATAAAAAATTTCTTATAAAAAAATAATAAAAA
Source organism: Glycine tomentella (assembly GCA_007407185.1). Lineage (NCBI taxonomy): Eukaryota > Viridiplantae > Streptophyta > Magnoliopsida > Fabales > Fabaceae > Glycine > Glycine tomentella. Next base: position 10,623 of record PYAF01005710.1, read on the forward strand.
TGTTAATACCATTGGGTCAAATATAAGAGGCTAGTCTTCTAGATATGTTTATATTTAATATTCGACTGATAGTGTCTTGAACCTGCATGATTGAATCCAAAGAGGGATATCTGTAAGTGAAATAATAACTATTTTCAGAGAAGGAAAACAGGTGGTGGCAAAACCTACTAATTAAGCACAGGAGGCCGGGCCAATGAAATAAGCACTATTAATTAAAATAAATGGCCAAAAGGGAGAGAACGTTGCACGAATCATGAAGGCAATCATGGAACACTTTAATCTATTCAAGGGGCACCCAAAATAGGTAAGGCTTACATGGGGAAAACTAATCAAATACTTGAAGATAGTCTATTCTAGTGATTAAATCAATCACAACCAATCAAGATATTTTGAAGTTAACTTAGGACTGATAGGAGATATGATGTTGTTTTTATAAATGGGTTTTTATAGATGGCCCCTAAATTAAAAAGACGAAACATTTATATGTTGGCTAAAAGGTGAGAGAATGCTGCACGAGTCGCGAAGGCAATCGTGGAACACTAAAAATTTAAATTTTTCAAGGGGCACTAAGAATAGGAAAGCCTACATGGGGAAAATTAATCAAATACTTGAAGATATTCTATTCTAGTGATTAGATCAATAACAGCTAATCAAGATATACTGGATCTAATTTAGGAGATATGATTTTGTTACCATGTTTCTATAAATAGGCTATTTTGTTTGGGTCCATGTTATTGGATAGGATTCTTTGGCATGTATATATTTGTACACCTAATGACGTCAGAGCTTAGTCGTAGGCGAGGGCCATTGTTTTTCTAAATTGATATATATATATATATATATCATTATCAAAAGATTAAAAAAAATTATATTAATTTTTTTATCCAAATGTTATCATTTTTTATTATTTTCATTAATTATTATAATTTTGAATGTATTTTAAAAAAAAATCAACAAATTATTTCAATCCTTATAAATTTATAAAGTCCTTTCAAGTCCTTTAAATTCTTATGATATAAATCCATTAAAATTCAAATTATCATAAAAGTCTTATAAATTTGTTTGATAATCTGATATGTATTGTAGTCTGTCATAAACAATTATTTCTTAGCCTCTTTTTCTTGCAAAAGCAAGTTGTTTTTATTAGGTTGTTCTCCTCCATGTTATTGACTAATTAATTTTTTGCTTCATGATAGGGCATCTAACATAGTTTTGATTGACACGCTGAAAACGTAGAAGTTTTATATTGTCTACCCGTGTTGTTCATCAAGGGGTCTCATTTGTTGTATTAATCGCAGGTATGTGTGCTGTTTTTCATGTTGTTGTCTTTTTTATACTTGTCTTCATATATAATATTGGTTTGTCATACATTTCATTACATTGTGAGTTAACCTTAGTTTCCTGTTCTTGCTTCAATCCAGTGATTAATACTGATAGTTTGCATTAATCATTGAATTGAAACTTGAATTGTCCGTTTGGACAGTTTGGGAAGTTTTATATTAGATACATGAATCTGGGATGTCAAAGTTAAGTATGGTTTGTTTAATTTAATGAAATTTCAGTTTACTGTATTTTGCATTGTTCTCCGAGTGCATACTTGATTGGGGTGAGTTAAACTCACTTCTTTCATTTCGTGTACTTGGAATGCTGCCGAAATTTCATTAAATGTAACACACCATACTTAACTTTGACATTTAGGATTCATGTATACAATATAACTTCCTGAATGGGATAGGGCCACACCTTTTAGGTTGTTAGTACACATTCATTCATATGTATTTGCCAATATCATAATCCCATTTTATTAAGGGTCATGGATCGTAGTTGGATGAAAGCATCATGCATTAGTGACGACTATGCTACTAGGGTAGAACAGTTCCTTAAGTTTAGGGAACTTAATGCACCAAGTGTGGGTGGGAAATTTTTCTGTCCATGTGTCAATTGTTGCAATGGGAGACGACAGACAGTAGATGACATCAGATCACATCTTATATGTCATGGGATCATTCAGTCGTATGTTAAATGGATATGGCATGGTCAACCGGCAGAGGTTCCAACATCGTCAACGACTCCAGTTGTGGAGATGGATAGCGGAGATCACATAGAAGATATGATATGCGATCTTGGGCAAGACTGTTTTAGAGCAACACATGCGCCAATGTATGACAAATTACAAACTGATTCAACCAACGAATTATAGGCTGATTGCAGATGACGTGGTTAGGGTAAGTGTCATAGAAATTTTGGATGGTGACACTGAAGTTTCTATTGCGACATCAGAGTGCAAGTATGTAAGACAAACACTAGGCACATCTGTTCCATGGCCTACACATCTTGTCAGATTGGCTGCAAAAGAGGTATGGACTTATCATTTTCGTTATTAACACTAACTTGGTTTTTTACACAATATGGAAAGTATACTGATTTATACAAAATTTAATTTAAAAACCTTGACAATTTTTTCAAACAAGGTCGTTTAACTTGTTCCAACGTCGAAAAAAAAAGTTGTTGTAGATGACCCTTTGGGTGAGTTGATTAAGAGGATGTATGACGTTTACCAGAAGCCGATTGAGTTGCCTTGGGATGCTAAAAAATTTGGCCTTACGGATATAGGAGCCTCGTTCTTCATAACATTTTCTGACATCAATGAAATAATAGATGGTCAGAAGCGTTTGAACATATCTATACTACAGTTGTGGATGATGTAAGTGTTTTTCATTTGGAAAAATTTATGTCAGACCTAATATTGACTAGTGAATCTATTAAAACATATTAATTCCATTTGGACAAACAGGTACTTGGATGAATGGAGTCAAACGTTAGGATATGGTGATGTATACGGATTCCTTGAGCCTCAATCCATTCACAACATCAAAGATAGACGAGAAAAATGTCAAAACTACATTTTGGAATGGATGAAGGAATCAAAAAGGGAGGTGTACATTGGATCATACTTGAATAAGTAAGATTTGTTACTAATATATATATATATATATATATATATATATATATATATTATGGATTTACAAGTTTTGTCGAGTTGACCAACAACATGCCATTTTATGCAGCTGGTTCTTCTATGTCCTACAACCAATGATGTTGTATGGTTCTGTTCGTTGCGCAAAAAGCCTGATGTACACATCAAAGCTGCAGTTAATAAGTTACGTGTCTCTATCTTATATGACGCATATAGAATATGATATTGTTAACCAAAAACTTACTAGCACACAATGTTTTTGCAAATGCAGTGCAATGAAGACCTTGAATAGTACTTCTAGTTGCCAATCTATTCAAGCCCCAACAAACTGGATTGAAGTAAAGGTACACCCGTATAGCTGTAGTGAAAAACTAATGCATTGTTGTTCAGAGTGTTTTCCAATTTTTACCATTATCGTGTATAACATACTACCATTCTAGAGTAATGTCCAAAGTGGAGGCTATGAGTGTGGCTACTATGTAATGAATTGGATGCGGAACATAGTAGGCGGGGGATTGAATAATGATTGGAACATGGTATGTTAACAATTGTTTCAATTCTATGTTTATTTTTTAGTGTCATGATGGATTCTTGTGATGAACATCACTAATGGATTTGCATCAAATTTGTCTAGTTTGTTGGTGATAGATCAGCGTTAGACTTGGATACAATGACATCAATTCGGAAGAAATGGGCAGCATATTTGTTACAAGTTTGGGCGTCATGAATTATATGCTCAGATGGCACTTCAGCCGGTTCCTTATGTAAGTAAACTCTCTCTTTTATCTCTTTTATGAATTGGTATGATTATTAGTTGATTATGGTTTGGAGATTGTTCAAGAGATTGTAACTCTAATGTAGACAAAGTTACTAGATTGTAACACTAGTTGGTTCTTGCTTGAATCTTCAAACCATTGTTATGATTGTCATTAATTATCAGTATATCAGTTGGAATATTTTCCTGAGTCTATTCCCATTCTATTCAAATATTGTTAAGGAATTCTCTCTAGAATAATGTTGGTACCATGATCCAAAGACTGGCCTGCCATATGCTACAAAAGAAGCTTTTAAAATAATTCGAGAACGGTATGACTATTCTGTTTGCAAATTGTGTTTGTCACATTTCCCCTTTTTCATATAATTTTTTTTAACAACATATATTTCAATTTTTTATTCTTTTAATAAGACTATAATTTTACAAAAATATTGACTAAACTATATTTTTGAGAATTTAATCTAGTCTATTGTTTTTGTTTTCCTGGAGTGATTTGGTCTAATATTCCAGAGAAAGGTGAATTCTGGACCAGTCCTACCCCAGTGATTTTTTTTATTTTTTTTATTGAAGTTACTATAATATAAAATTGTTTAAATTAAAAATTTCATTCTGCACCTGACATTGTTTTTTGTTAGTACTTACGTAAATAACGTTATAGTTTAGTCTTTACATGAAAAAATGTCTAGAAATTGGTTCTTGCTGTTTGTTAGTGTTATAATGGTGTTGTATTAGGTCCCTATGCTAGTATACTTGATAATGTTTTTAGTTTGTCTCTATGATTTGGTCTCTACAACTCACACACCCTTTTTTGTTGTGATCCCCACAAACTGTTATAAGTTCGGCAAATGATAGGACTAACTCGCAAGCATTTTTCACTTAGGAACCAAAATGTAGAGTTTTTTTAAATGAAAAAAGTAAAACACAAATTGTCAATTATAGGGGTCAAAGTTTTATATTAACATATAAAATTTATTTTGACTGAAAAGTAAAATACTTAAGCATGAAAGTGCAAATCAATAGGTACAGTACAGGTGTGTCATCTTAAGAGGGAATAATATGATTGTCAAATTGATGCTTTTCCATTAATCTTGAAGTCTGTAACGTATATAGTGTGATCAGAAAGCCAATGGTGGGTGTTTGATATAAAAACCATAATGGGCCCTTCCACGATTGTAGGCTATGTTGTGACATGGTATTATAAATTCTATGATCATGTGGTGTAGAGGCTATCCTTGTTATCCTTATTCTTATAAATAAAAAGGGGTTAAATCTTAACTGAAAGATTGGTTGGACGGGTTTGGGCTTTGTTTACGCATCAATCCCAGAGGGGCTCTTTCATAAGTGGGTGTGCTAGATATGGAAAACATTAATTGGGCCTATTCTAGCTAACCATAAGATGAAGTGGAAAATTACATGTTCTCATTTATTTTGGTATATGCTTTGAACATCTTGTTGAGAGCTGGTAATGAAGTGATTGTTTACTAATTGGTTTGAATCAATAATTCAATATTATGGGGGATTGTTCTGCAGCTTTCTGAATCAATAATTCAGTTTCTGGATGTGGTTTTTCAATTAAGAGAAAAAGATCAATAATGCCAGATAAAAATGTTAACCCAGATGGTCAGTCCTTGGCTCTTTTTCGTAGAATTCCAGATCTTGAGGATGAATTATTCTGACTAGCTGCCCTGGTAATTGATTTTTTCTTCTCGTTCAGTTTTAAAATAATTTTTATTGTCCAATCTCTTGTAATAATGATGCATTTTGTTAATTTCAGAGGCTGATAGTGAAAGATGTCATGGTGGTTGTATACATCATGATCAAGATCCGGACTTCAGGTTGAGATAATATAAGAAACCGAGTATTTGACCAGTGCTTGCAAGGAAATGTTGGGTCATTCTAGAAATACTAAACTAGGATGGTAGCTACCTCCCTATATATATTGACTTAATTAGCCATAATCTAGTGTATAGTTGGCACTTATCTAGTGCTGCATTGATTCATAATGTGTATTGTACTCCATTTTAATGGAAAAAATATTGTTTTTGTTGCAATTGTGTTGTATTTTAATTTAAATGTGAGGATGTCCAATTCTTGTTAATCCCAATGCTGTTTGTTGAATCTCAAAATAGGAAAAAAAAACCTGCTTATCAAAGTCGGTTCCAACTACCAAAATGTAGTGGATAACGAAGTTTAAATGGCATAATTCAAACATGGTTACATAACTGTAGTTGAAATGGTCTAATCAAAGTCAGTTCTATTAAGAGAACCGTAGTGGATCTAAGTAAATCAAAGTCAGTTCTGAAAACATAATCGTAGCCAAAACAGCTTAATCAAAGTCGGTTTCCAAAACAGAACCGTAGTGGATATGTCTAAATCAAAGTCAGTTCTAGCTAGAGAACCATAGTGGATATGACTTATTCAAAGTCGGTTCTTACGAGAGAACCGTACTGGAATTGGCTTAATCAAAGTCGATTTTAAGACCGTCTTTAAAATGTTTCTATATCAACGACGTCTATATCTACGTCAGTCGTAGGACCGTCGTTATTATGCGCGTAGAATCGTGGTAGATTTAGCCCCATGTAGTAGTGACGATATCGTCATCACGCGAATTTGACTGTGTCCGCACGGTCAAATGGCATTTTCGTAAAATAAAAAATAAAAACCTTATTTGCATCGTTCACACGCACTTTGCTTGTTTTGTTTCTCCCTTCTCGCTCCTTCACGACTGCTACTCTGCTAGTGGCTCACACTCGTTCACCGTCGTCAACCCCTCTTTCAAGCTCGCTTCTCCGATCGCCATTGATAGATGTTCCCGTTCGTTCCCGTCTTTGCTTGTGTCTGCCACATTCGAGTCGCTGATGCATCTCCTTCTCAACCGCCGTTCGCGTCGCCAGTGCGTCTCCTTCTCACTGCCGTTCATGTTGTCGTGCGTCTCCTTCTCAGTCGCCGTTTGAAAATAATAGGAATACCCACAATAACCAAGAGGGGGGTGAATTGGTTAAAATCTTGGTATTTTAAAATTAATTCAAATTAGAGTTTAGAATCTTTATCATTTTCAAAAACAAGAAATCTTTTTACTCAATCAAATAACTCAGCCCCAAGAAATCAGTTGCTCAAAACAGAACTTATTGGACAATGGATATGAATCAAAGAATCAATGAACAAGATGAGTAATAGAGATAGAAAAACGAAAACACAAGCAATTTATACTGGTTCACTTCACAACAAAAGCTACATCCAGTTTCTTCTAATTCACACTGAATTAGAGTTCCACTATTATAAATTTTTGTTCTTACAAGCTTTTACAAAACCTCCATTTATCAACATTAGATAAAGAATAGAAATCTAAAACCCTATTAGACTTCTGAAGAGCAAGAACCAGAGAACAATACTCTGTTCTTTAGCTAGAGAACCCTTCTCTAGACCCAAGCAAGAAGAACTCACTTACAATAGCCAATTACAACAGAAATTCAAAACGAATTTACAAACAAAGATTAAGGTGAGAGACAACCTGATGATCCAATGAATGTAATGCATGTGAGTTACCAAGTCAAGTTGAATAGCAAACAAAATCATAACATGCTTTTCCTTAACCTTGAAAAGTTTTTTGCTCAAGAATCATTCAAAGACCCATGAATGTTTTGAATGAAGCAAGAAGTAACAGAACTCAAAAAATCACTTTGAAAGACTTAGAAGGCTTGTGTATACTCAGAAATACGAAGTGGTTGAACCTTGTCCAATTAAAAATTTAAAATCAGAGTATTACCATAGGATCTTTATCACTTTCAAAATTGTTCTAAAACCAAGAATCAATATTCAATCAAATTCCTTTTTCAAGAAGAATAGACAACAGAGTATAACTTTCTGTGCAATGAAATTGATTCACAAACAAAGCAATTAAAAAATGAATAGGTGAGAAGAAAGATTAGCCAAAGATTTTTATACTGGTTCACTTCAAACACTATGAAGCTACATCCAGTTCTTCCACTCAACACTAGAGTAGAGTTCCACTATTGCAAAAATATTCTTACAAGCAAATACAAGCCTCTCTTTATCAACCCTAGATAAAGTTCAGAAGTCTAAAACCTATTAGACCCTTAGAGACAAAAACTCACACTGAGAACACTACTCAGCTGTCCTTAGAGAAACACTATCTCTAACCTTGCAAGAAACCCATTTAAAATAGACTAATCTTTACAAAAAATTCAAAGAATAGTTTACACCTTCAAAGAATAAGGAAAGCTATCACCTGATAATCCAAGAACTCATGCACATGAATGATTCACCAAGTTGAATGACAGATTACTCAGCTTAATGCATTCCTTTCCTTATGCTTTTGATGATCAATGATGCTTCACACTCTTGAATCAAACAATCATATGAATTTGTGAAGCCTTTGTGTTTAGAAACTCAGAAAACTCACTAATGAAAGCTCTTGAACATTTGTGAAAGCCCAGAATACGAATTATCAAAAGTTACAAACTTCAGAAAAGTGGGTTCTATTTATAACAGCTTTTTAACTGAAAATAATCGATTAAACACGCTCCTGTAATCGATTATTTCTCATTTGTAATCGATTAATCCAAGACTATAATCGATTAAAATGCTCCTAAAAATTTCTGGGTTTGAGCTATGAACAATATAATCAATTATTTCGTGAAGTAATCGATTAAACCAGTCAGACATGTTTTTCTAAATGAGCTTTGTAATCGATTATTATGATGTGTAATCGATTAAGACAGAGCGTTATGATTTTTCCAAGTATGCATATACAGGCATGTAATCGATTACCAATTTATGTAATTGATTAAGACAGAGAGTTCCGTTTTATAAAAAGCCTGAGTAATCGATTAAATCGATATGTAATCGATTACAATGATCATGATTTGTTTTCTAAAGGGCACGAAGAACAAAATAATCGATGTTACTGGCCTTGTAATCGATTATTAATAATGCAACTTTATTTTTCCAAAACCATTGCTTCTTAAGTGCCTTTCTAATGAATTGCTTTTACTTAATCAATTAATCCTAACAATCCTAGATGAATGAACCATGCATGACATGCTTAAATGAATTATCAGATCATAAGCTTCCTTTTACATAATTCAAATTGATTCTTCAAGCTTTCCTTGGAACTTATCCTTTGAGCATGTTGAAAGCACAAACCTTGAAGCTTGATCTTCTATTCCTTGATGCTTGGCTTCACTTGAATCAACAATCTCCCCCTTTTTTGCTTTAAACATGCCAAATCTTCCATTTGATTAAGCACAAATACTTGGAGATCAATTTGCAAAACAATTGTTTGAACAAGCTTTTATAATTCTGAAAAATTGCAAACTCTCTTGCCAAAAAACAAGTGTTAAAGCATATGTTGCTCATGAAGCATTCAATTAAGTATTATACCAATGCATTAAGTCCAATTTTACACATTAGCTCCCCCTAAATTCCAACATGTATTCAAATCAATTTCTGGGCAAAAATTCAATAAAAAAAATAGGGATGAATAAAGTATATTGCAAACTACTCCCCCTTAATCAATTCTCCCCCTATTTGGCTTGTTAAAAGTCAAAAATAAACAGGCACAACGAATTTTAAACTGGAATTGCATAATCTATTAATAGGATTACCATATGGAGCAGTTCATAGAGCAAATTATAAAATAAAACAGAACATAACATTGTCTATTACAACCAGAAATATAATAAATATAAACTAAGAAAAAACATAAACTAAGAATCCTAGAATTCTGCAGAGGCTCTATCATCCATATTAGCCTCAATAGCATCCAACCTCTCCCTAATATCTTCTAAGGCTTCATGGGTTTCAGCCTTGAAGTCCTCTTGAAGCTTCAGCATTGTGTCCATCTTTTGAATCATCAATGATTCAAAATCAGAGAAGGCTTGAGGTGCAGGCTATGGTTGTTGTTGATCTTGTTCCTCTTTAGAATCTGCAGCCATCTCTCCTTGTTCTTCAGCACCAATCTGGGCAGCCATCACCCAACCATCAGGTGTCTTCCTCATGCCCATCTTGGTCAAGTGTTTCTCCTTAATTTGGCTATTGTAGGAGAAGGTATTATCTATGACTTCATTTTCAACATCTATGTTGAAATGATCAATGAGCCTAGAAACAAAAACTGGATAGGGAAATGGGTAATTAACCAACCTCTTTGATTTTAGCATGATCTCTTCAAAGATCAGAGTCCAATTCATGGGAATGTGATTCTTCAGCCCATACACCAACTGAAGATCTTCATCAGTTGCTTGGGCATGGTTGGTTGCTCTTGGGGTTATGATGTATATTATTAAGTAGTGCAACATCCTATCTTCTACAATCATTGGACCTGTGCCAAGTCTGGTCCTAAGCCTCATGTTTGGGTCATGAAGTATGCTCCTGTATGTGTCCATCTTGCTGTACCCATCAGGATCTTCATCAAACCTGCGGGCTCCCTCACAAACAATCCCACCCATAGTTTCCCAAATTTCAGGGGTGATGTGCATGATTAACCCTTTTACCTTGGACCTTATGTCACCCTGCATTAAACCCTTCAAGCAGGTGTAAAAGACTCGAACTAGATTAGGGTAGAAGGTACCCTTCATCTCTAGAAACCTTCTAAGGCTTTGTGACTCTAGATAGGCTGGGAATTGGAATCCTTGCCTAATAAACTAGTCTAACTCTATGTATTTGGGGTTGGCCACAGGCTTAGTGGCATTGAATTGAAGGTAGTTCATCTTATCTGTCTCACACGAGAACCAGATATCAAGCCTATTTGCTGGTTGAGGTTGGGGTTGAGGGGGATTGGATGAGGATTCACCATGTCTCCTCATTGACTTCGTAACTCTCTTGGTAGATGGTTCAGACATGATGCAAAGTCGGTTTAGAAGAGCTTAGACACACAGAATTGCAGAAAAATGCAGAAGGATAGAAAGGAGTAAGTGTGGTGAATCAAGACTTGTGATTCACTATTTATAAACTTGAATTAGGCTCCTAACGTTCACAAATTTAAAAAATATAGTTGTTGGGACGGTTTAATGACATTGGATGTTGGTTTTAAAAGGATTGGGCAGTTTAATTAACCAAGTAAAAACTGTCAGATTTCAGACAACAACATGAATAATCGATTATTTCGTAATGTACTCGATTATTCCAGTTCAATTAGGCTTCCTGTAAAACACGTCGTAATCGATTATTTGCATAAGTAATCGATTATTTTAAACTTGATCAGAGGTTGAAGATGACCTGTAATCGATTCTTTGCTTAAGTAGTCAGTTATCCAAGTATCAGGACCATAGGTAATCGATTATCCCGAGTGGTAATAGGTTATCACAGAGTGAGCATCAATTCAATATAGATGGTAATCGATTACGGCTCATAAGTAATCGATTATTCCAGAGAGACGTGCTTGTGGTTTTGAAATTTTGAACATTGTAATCGATTATCCCGATACATAATTGATTATTCCAGAGGAAGGTGATTTCTGGAAATGTAAAGAATAATCGATTACCATTCTTGTGTAATCGATTACATGTATGCAGATTTCGTTCCAGACTTGATTTTTAATGAATTTAATCGATTAACCCGTGGTGTAATCGATTACTACAGACAAAACATCAGATGCAGAGCATTTTAGCAGCTTTTTGACAATGATACATATACTTAAGCATTTAGTGACATTCAGGCTTTCAAT
>PYAF01005710.1:32976-52121 GCA_007407185.1 Glycine tomentella
AACAATCCCCTGGATCCCAGCCAGGGGCGCTGCCTCTTGGAACCCCGCACCGTAATCGCGGTCAATTATGCGTTGGCTCAACAAGCGTGCACTCCGCACTACCCTAACTTGTTTCCAAAGCTTAACGCGTAATCGCATTGGCCTATAGTAAATCACATTACTACTAAAATCCATTGATGACACTAAAATCACCAACAATAGTCACGGTTCCTGTAGTGCTGACAAATAGATATATATACATGAGTTTGTGAAATTAATATTAATCATTAAAGGACAACGCAAAACAAATGAAGTGATCATATCCTTGAGTAGGTGATTTCAATACTAAATTTTTTACCATGTTATATGCAGAACAAATCAAGAAGTTCATTAGCATTTTATACTTGAATATCATGTTTAAATGAAAAGAGAAAGCAGAAACTCAAGTTGTAACTTGTAAATAAAAGAAACACAACTATCTTGATTTTCTACTCTAAATTTTCTAAAAAATACGCAATATAAAGTTGTCAGGTTGGCAAACTTATGTGAATGGAGTGCACATTAAAACTTCAATACCCATAAAAAGTTGTTAAATTGACATTTCGGAAATTAATTTCCAGTGACCTTCAATGGTTCCACAAATTTTCTTGCCTATGTTTGGAACTCGGAAAGGCTATGCATAAACGCTATGACTCTTGCGTCCTAAAAAGAAAACATCATATATAAAAATCAAAAGCTTAAAAAGAATAATAATAAATCAAGAATGATAGAGACTTTTCAATCAAAAAAACATTAAAGGCACCAAACCAACTGAACTCTAAAAGAAATAACACTAAGATGTAGAGAAGGACCTTAAGGGTGAGTTCTTTGATCTTAGTTATCCATTCCAACACTAAGGAAGTGAGTTAAAGAGAAAAATCTACAACTAAAATGTTTAGATTATGAAAAATGCCTCGGCACTGCTCATTGCACTATATACTCTCGGTAAAAAAATCCCTATACACAAATAATTGATAACTGAAATGGATGGAAATAATTAAATTAGAAAAACATAAAGCTTAGTTTGATACCCCACCCACTGAACCACTTTCCATGATAAAGCATCTTTGTTGGCACTTCAAGTAACGTACCGTGTTCCCAAACGCTGGCTTTAGCATTGGAATAACCACACCCCATGCAGCTTTGGATGGAAAATCTTCAACCATGTTCATCAAATCATGGGCTTATATATGCTCCAACCTAATTCAAAACAATACACCGTTATTATATATTATTGCTCCCTCAGCGTCTCATAGCGTTCTTTGACAAATCAGTGATAAGAGACCCCCTTCTAGAATCGCTGAAGCTTACATGGACGCGTGGAGGAAGAGTAACGGACCAAATTAACAATCTAAGCCTGAACGCAACCATGAAAAATGAAGACAAATAATCATTTTTTATAGTATTAAACTCCCCTGCATCAAACAGAAAAACTATCAGACATAAAATAAAGTTATAACATTGGGTTTTGGGAGGAGATTCGGCAACATGGAAGGAAAGGAATTAGAAAAGAATAACCTGGATGTAGCCTTTTCTTGAAGAAATTATGGGATCAATCTGGCAGAGATAGAAAATTGGAAAAGAAGAGGGAGAGAACATGAAAGTGGGAGAGTGGGAGCAGTTTACAAACAGGTAAAATAAATGAATCCATACAAAAACCTAATCACACCAAAGTTAACCGTACAAAAAATTGTGAAGGGTACATAATTACCCGAAATTATTATTATTTTAAATGGAAGAGTATGTAATTAATAAAGTGCAGAATGGTCTTAATAAATGTGTACGCCAAAAAAGTTACTAAAAGGAGTATTTCCTTTATATAATGGTATAGATTTAAGTGGGAGAATATGCACTTAATGAAGGGTAGAATGGTCCTAATAAATATGTACACCAAAATAGTTATTAAAAGAGGTATTCCCTTTGTATGATGGTATAATTTAATATTATTACTAGTTAAAAGAGAGTCACTTGCATTTACATTTTGAAGGCTAAGGAAAGAAATGAAAATAGTTATATATTGAAGGTTAAGAAAGTAATAGTAGCAGTTATATTTTGAAGATTAAAGAAAGAAATAAAAATATAGTTATATATTGAAGGATAATTTAAGAATTGAAAATAATTACATCAAAAAGGATAATTATCTTTATTAATACTTTATAAAAAAAAATTGGAGGGGATAGTAAGAAAATGTGAGCACGTATACTATTGAATATGGCGGTCCCGTGGTAATTTTTTTTAAAGTATAATAATAAATATTTCTGGTAATTTTAAATTCACAAATTTATTTTATCTCAATTTCAATTTTTAATCCTTAAAAAAGGTTTATACTATACTTAAGTATATGCCTGTTCGACTGAGCAAAATGTGTTTTTGTTCCTGGCTTGGTTCTTATTATATTGAAGTTTATAACAGTATTCTTTTTTTTATATGCATATGTGATACGGCAACAGGTTGTGCTGAACACAATTCATCGGTTATTATATGAAAGAAGAAAGCATGAAGCGGTGAACTGTGAAGTAAGTAGTGATTGAGGCAGTAGGCATGATCGATGTTTGGGGCTTTTTGGTTGAATTTGTATAATATATCAATGTATAAATGCTTTATGTCATGACTACGGATTTCTGTTGATCTTTGTTAACTTATGTTTATGTTTTGGGTAGCATATTGCACAACCAGACAGTAAAAGGACTGGGTTACTTAGAAAGGATTGGGTTACTTGTCTAAATTTTGATATAAGCTAAGCCTGGTTTATATGTAATATTCATAAATAAATACATATAAATGGTGTTTTTCCATCAAGTTTGAATTTGGGAAGCTCACAATCACATGTCTATTTAGTTCCATTAGTTCCATTAGCTCACATAGTTATTTTACATCTAGAATCCATCGTACCTATGTACAATGGTAGGAAGACACGTGATAAGCTGTTAGTATATAGTAGTTTTTAGGTTAATTTTATTAGTAAATAAGTAGAAAATGTCAAATAAATGATAGATTAAAGTTAAATTTCATTACTTTTTGTTTCTTGCTAATAATTATTGTTATTTTGATATTTAGGAGCAATAAAAGGAAGAAAAGAAGCAACTAAAGAGGCAATCAGAATCTACAGTCCACGCGAGTCGCATCAAATCCACGCCAATCGCGCCATTCAATCTGGACCTTCGCGCGAATCGCGCCAAAACCGCGCTGGTCGCGCCACAAGCACTGGACGTTCACGCGGATCGAATGAAATTGGCGCCAACCACGTGGACGTTATGGAAATTTCAAATAAAAGATAAAAGATAAGATAAGATCAGTGGGCTTTTAGGGTTAGCAAACCTAACTATAAATAAGGAAGCCACATAACGTTTTAGGCAGGCAGAAACACACAGAAACACATACACACAAACGGAGGCATTGAAGGAGATCAAGAACGCATTGAAGATTGAGAAGAAAGCCAAGATTGAGAGGTTTGATTACTTTTCTATTTTGTATTCTGTCTCACCTATTCTCTCATCTTTGTATTGAGCTAGATATAATTATGTCTAGCTAAATTCCTCCTTGATTGTGGTAAAGGCCAAAAGCCAATGTGAACTCTTGTGTGGATTGGATTGATGTTAATGAATATTATTATGATTGCTTCTCTTTATCTTGTTCTTCAATTTTAAATTCCATTGATAGAATTGATCACTCTATTAGAGGTACTAAGGATTATAATTCACAATAGGGATATTGGGGTTTTAGTTTCTGAAAGCGATAAAGTGACAGTTTGACATTACCTAGGGATAGGGATGAAGGATTGCAAAGTTTTTATATGTCAGCTTAAAGCTTAATCTGAAAGGGGATTACTAAGGAATTAGAATTCTTAATTAGGGTTAAAGGGTTAAAAAGACCGAGGAATCTGGGTTTAACCAATTAATTAAGGTGTATCTTTGAGTAGTTGTAGTAATTGAAATTAATTATCAATTCAATTAAACAAGTAGGGATCAGATGTGATTGTGCTTTTACCGCAATTATTCTTCATTATTGCATAACCTTCCTTTTAATTCCAATTTAATTCTGTTTTATTAATTCATTCAAAATTACAACACAAACCATAAATAAGTTTTCTTTCTATTTTTATTCCTTCCAATTTTAAGATAATAATTACAATTAATTTAGTGCCTCAATCCTCGTGGAGACGATACTCTACTTATCAAATTATTACTTGAACGATCGGTACACTTGCCGTGAGCTACGCATCAATTTTTGATTCAACAAGTTTTTGGCGCCGTTGTCGGGGATTGAGTACGCCAATTTAATTGTAATTTTATTCTTTCAAATTGGAATTTGTTTTTACTAATCTGCTATCTGAGTTTATGCGAGGTACAACTAATCCTATAACTCTACAGTACGGTCCTGAAATAGAAAAGACTGCAAAGAGGAACAGGAAGTTAGCCAAGCAGAGGAGGGAAGCAGAAACATCTAGTTCATATTCTGAAATAGAACTAGAGATGGTTGACAGAAACAATAATCAGCCACGACCGGGAGATGAATTGTTGGAGGACATCCTTGCTCCATTATTCACAAGACCCAATTCTAGTATCGTCAGACCACCCATAGAGGCTAACCACTTTGAAATTCATCCATCATTAATTACTTTGGTGGAGAGAAGCCAATTTGGTGGTGAAGATGATGAGGATCCCCATGATTTCGTGGACAGATTCTTGCGAATTTGTGACACCATAAGACATCAAGGGGTAAGTGATGAAGCAATTAGACTGAGATTGTTTCCTTTTGCAGTTAAAGGAAGTGCTCTCAGATGGTTAGACAGACAAATTCCTAACAGCATCACCACATGGGACGAGTTGGCTGCAAAGTTTTTTTCTCAACATTTCTCTATGGAAAAATATAATAAATTAGTGAATGAAATCACTAATTTTACTCAGCATAATAGAGAAACATTGTGTGCAGCCTGGAATAGATTTCAGGAGTTAATCAGAAAGTGTCCTCAGTATGATATGACAGTTGGGAAGAAGGTGAGGATTTTCTGCAATGGGATGACTCTTGAATCAAGGATGATGATTAACGTTGCAGCAGGAGGTTCAATCAGATCCAAAACAGCAACTCAAACTTATGAGTTGATTGACTCCTTAGCAACAAATGAGAATGAGAGCATTGCAATTCAGCCCAAATGTGAGATTATTCAATTGGGGAGTAGCAATGCCATGTTAGCAGAACAAAAGCTCTTGTCACAGCAACTTGCTAACTTAATGAGAGAATTGACAAGCTTCAAATTTCTGCATTACAAACCGCACTAGTTAGAGCTCCAGTATTCAGTTGTGAATATTGTCAAGAAGACCATCAGACGAATGAATGTCCCACGTTGATAGGAGCAGACCCAATCCAGGTGAATGGTGTGTGGTATAACCAAAGACCCCAGCAAAACTTCCAGAGAAATCAGAACTTTGCTATGGGTAATAATTTTCAGAGGAAATTTCAAGGAGGAGGGTTGGATTATAAATCTAACAATTATTTGCAGCCTCCACCTATTCCACCTAAAGAACCCTCTGAATTAGAGAAAGCTATGATACAGCTATCCAAAACTACTAATGAGTTCATCCAGGAAACCAGAGCTCAATTCAAGAATCAAGGTGCGTCTATTCACAATCTTGAAAATCAAATTGGTCAGTTGTCAAAGCAACTCGCAGAAAGACAGCCAGGGCAATTTCCTAGTGACACCATAGTAAATCCAAGGGAGCATGTCAATGCAATTACTACAAGGAGTGAAATTATGATAATACCTCAAGAGAAACCTATAGTGGTGCAAAAAAATGTTGAAGAGGAAGCCACTAAAATTGTTGAGCCAGAAGAAGTAGTGGAAACACTTCTAAGCAAGGAAGAGGAAAAGAAGCAACCTGCTACAGCTCCTAAGAAACCAATGGATTTCTCTCGTTTTGAGAAACCATCTTATCCTATGAGGCTCAAGCAACAAATCACTACAAGGAGTGAAGCTGTATTCACACCTCAGGAGAAATCCAAAGTATTGCAGAAAAAGGTTGGAGAGGAAGTAAAATCCGCTCAAAATGTTGAACCGGAAGCAGAGGTACAAAAACAAACAGGTAATGATAAAAATTCCACTACTACAAATTCTAAACAGGTAATGGATTTTTCTCGTTTTGAAAAACCACTTTATCCCATGAAGCTTAAGCAACAAACCCAAAAGAAACAATATGCAAAATTTTTAGAAATGTTTAAAAAACTGCATATTAACATTCCATTTGCTGAAGCTCTTGCTAACATGCCTAATTATGCTAAGTTTATGAAAGATTTGTTGTCTCGAAAGCATAAATTGCAGGAATGTGAAACCGTTGTGCTTACTAAAGAGTGCAGCGCCATAATCCAAAAGCGAGTTCCACCTAAACTCAGAGATCCAGGGAGTTTCAACATTCCGATTGCAATAGGTAATGTTAATGTGGGTAACGCTTTATGTGACCTTGGAGCAAGCATTAACTTGATGCCTCTCTCAATATGCAAATCCTTGGGAATTTCTGAGTTGAAGCCTACCATGATGTCTCTTCAATTGGCTGATAGATCGTTGAGAAAACCTAGTGGAGTCATAGAAGACATCTTGGTAAAGGTTGATAAATTTATTTTTCCAGCTGATTTTATAGTTCTAGACATGGAGGAAAGTGAGATACCTATCCTCTTAGGTAGACCATTTTTTGCTACGGCTAGAGCTATAATTGACGTAGCTCAAGGAAAACTAGAGCTTAGAATGTTTGATGAATCAGTCGTATTTAATGTCTTTGATGTAATGAAAAATTCATCTAACGAAAATGATTGTTTCAGAGTAGATGTTTTGGATACTGTACTTCATGCAAATAAGACTGATGATCAAAAACTAGACGAGGAACTTGAAGCCTTAGACACAGAGACATTCACGCACAGACTTGCAAAGACTTGCACAGATACTTTGCAAGAAGAGGTCGAGGTAAGTGTGGAAGTGCTGGAAAAGAAAAAATCTGATACAGTAATTGAAGTACCGAAATTAGAGCTAAAAGAGGAGATACAAGCCCAAGAGATGAAGAGGATCATAGAAAAAACAGTGGGAAATTCTAGGAAAGATTGGGCAAGGAAGCTTGATTATGCACGACTATGTGGGCTAATAAATTTCTGAATTTTGAACTCTCTAAGGCTAATAATAAAAGATTGTTGCAATTAAATGAGCTTGATGAGTTCAAGTGACCAGCTTCTGAAAATGCCAAAATTTATAAGGAAAAGACAAAAAGATGACATGACAGAAAAAGTCATCCAAAGAAGTTTACACCGGGACAACAGGTATTACTATACAATTCTCAATTGTGACTATTTCCAGGTAAACTCAAATCTCATCGGTCTGACCCGTTTATGGTAAAGAATTTGTTTCCCTATGGAACTATTGAGATTTCCCCTCTAGATGCTGAGAGACCCTTTAAGGTTAAGGGGTGTAAGTTAAAATTATATTATGGAGGGAAAGTGGATAGGAACATTGTTTCTATACTTTGCGTCAAAGCTAAGTGACATTAAACAAGCACTACTTGGAAGGCAATCCAAGATTTTTAGGTTTATTATTAATTTTTTTTTAATTTTTGTTTGTTTTGTAGTTAGTTTATTTAATTTTATTACTTTAGTCATTTTATTGTCTTTACTTCTAGTTTGTTTAAATTTATTGTATTTTAATTCTGTTTAGATGGATGTATCCTACAAAAATCTATGAAATTATGTATTTGTTTCTCCCTTTTATAAAAAGTTTTATTTATTGTTGGGGACAACAATGTTTAAAATCTGGGAGTGGGGAACGCATAGTTGCGTTAATTTTTTAACATAGTTGCATTAATTTTTTTGAAAATGATATCTAACAGAATTTAGGATTAGATGAATAAAATGCTAAGTTGTGAATAAATCCCAGATTAAGAATTGTTGATGCAGTGATAAAGTCTGATCTTGTTGATTGTTTTGGAAATATGTACGAGACAGTTAGAGTAGAGAATAACATATTACAGGATCAGAACTATGTAGTTAGGTGATTGAATACATTGTAAAAAGAATAGAATACTTGTTAGGAAATCAAGGGAACATTAGTTTGATACTATAAGCTTGTGAGGATTGGGCCTATACAGTACAATTTTTTTTTTAAAGTGACCTCATGGTTAATAATATTGCAGAACTTGATTTGTTTCTCTATGATATTTGCATGGTTGATATGATAAAGGCATGTTCTTTCTTTTCAAGCTAAAGCCAAATGACCTTACCTTTAAATGATATCCATTGTTAGCATTTTGAACCTAAGCTGTTCTATTCATTCACCTTAAAACCTTTTATCCTTGACTACCTTATTTGAGATTGGAGAAAAAGAAGTTAGGTCAAGATCAATAGAAATAGAAAGATGAATGTCCACAAGAAAGAAAAGGAAGAAGTGACCAAAGAAGCAATATCGGATTTAGTTAAGTATCAATAAAGCAAGCTCTGGTAAAAATGAAGCTCAAAATTCAATCCAGTGAGAGAGAAGAAATTGAAGTACCAGCTGGCAAATTGGAAATGTGTTTCTCTTTAAAAAAAAAAAAAACATATGTAATTATATGTATAAATAAATGCATAAAATTCAAAAATAGAAGGGGAACAAAAAGAGAAGCCAGAGGTACAAAAAGGTTGGCACAACAATAACAGAAGAAAGATGATTAAGTAGAGTTGACTAAGTCTGACATACTTCAATCTCAATTCAACTACTATCCAAATTATTCCTACCTCAAGCCAGGCCTCATTACAACCTTTTGAAGACCTTTTGATTGACTGTGCATATGTTCATGTTTCTTATTTTCAGGAACTTGAGAATATAATCAAGCTTATGTTCATATTATAGCTTCAGAGGAATTGAGTGATTACATTCACCCAAAACACTTGAGTGATGAGTGATTATATTCCTTTGTGAGAAGTATCCAGGCTATGTTCATGATTGATAGACTCACAAGTATTCTTAACTTTTTCATATGGACATCAATTATATTAACATATTAGTTCTGAGATTGTGTATGTGACGAAATGCTTGATTGTTGAATATATTTTTCTTGACAATAAAATTTTGTTTATTGTTGAGGACAGCAATGTCTAAATCTGGGAGTTATTTGATAAGTTGTTAGCATATAGTAGTTTTTAGGTTAATTTTCTTAGTAAATAAGTAGAAAATGTCAAATAAATGATAGATTCAAGTTAAATTTCATTACTTTTTGTTTCTTGTTAATAATTATTGTTATTTTGATATCTAGGAGCAATAAAAGGAAGAAAAGAAGCAACTAAAGAGGCAACCAGAATATACAGTCCACGCGAGTCGCGTCAAATCCGCGCCAATCGCGCCATTCACTCTGGACCTTTGCGCAAATCGCACCAAAACCGCGCTGGTCGCGCCACAAGCACTGGACGTTCAAGCGTATCGCGTGAAATTGGCGCCAACTGCGCGGACGTTATGGGAATTTCAAATAAAAGATAAAAGATAAGATAAGATCAGTGGGCTTTTAGGGTTAGCAAACCTAGCTATAAATAAGGAAGCCACATAACGTTTTAGGCAGGCAAAAACACACAGAAACACATATACACACAAACGGAGGCATTGAAGGAGATCAAGAACGCATTGAAGATTGAGAAGAAAGCCAAGATTGAGGGGTTTGATTACTTTTCTATTTTGTATTCTGTCTCACCTATTCTCTCATCTTTGTATTGAGCTAGATATAATTATGTCTAGCTAAATTCCTCCTTGATTGTGGTAAAGGCCAAAAGCCAATGTGAACTCTTGTGTGGATTGGATTGATGTTAATGAATATTATTATGATTTCTTCTCTTTATCTTGTTCTTCAATTTTAAATTCCATTGATAGAATTGATCACTCTATTAGAGGTACTAAGGGCTATAATTCACAATAGGGATATTGGGGTTTTAGTTTCTGAAAGCGATAAAGTGACAGTTTGACATTACCTAGGGATAGGGATGAAGGATTGCAAAGTTTTTATATGCCAGCTTAAAGCTTAATCTGAAAGGGGATTACTAAGAAATTAGAATTCTTAATTAGGATTAAAGGGTTAAAAAGACCGAGGAATCTGGGTTTAACCAATTAATTAAGGTGTATCGTTGAGTAGTTGTAGTAATTTAAATTAATTATCAATTCAATTAAACAAGTAGGGATCAGAGGTGATTGTGCTTTTACCGCAATTATTCTTCATTACTGCATAACCTTCTTTTTAATTCCAATTTAATTCTGTTTTATTAATTCATTCAAAATTACAACACAAACCATAAATCAATTTTCTTTCTATTTTTATTCCTTCCAATTTTAAGATAATAATTACAATTACTTTAGTGCCTCAATCCTCGTGGAGACGATACTCTACTTATCAAATTATTACTTGAACGATCGGTACACTTGCCGTGAGTTACGCATCAGTTTTTGATTCAACAACACGTACCTTAGTACTAAGACTTAAAAGAAATTTTACTTGTTTATTTCACTTTCGATGAAGAAAAGTGTAATTACTGTATACCTGGGAAGCGTATAGCATAAGCTATGTTGATTCAGATAAAGCCAAGCATCAATGGACAAAAATCAAGCTTCAAGGTTTTGTGCTTTCAACATGCTCAAAGGAAAAGTTCCAAAGAAAGCTGGAAGACCAATTTGATTAATGTAAAAGGGAGTTTATGATATGATAATCCAATTGAGCATATCATGCATGAATCATTCATCTAGGATTGTTAGGATTAAATGTTTAAGTAAAAGCAATTTATTAAAAAGGCACTTAAGAAGCAAAGTTTTTGGGAAAATAAAGTTGCATTATTAATAATCGATTACAAGGCCAGTAGCATCGATTATTTTGTTCTTCGTGCTTTTTAGAAAACAAATCATGATCATTGTAATCGATTACATATCGAATTAATCGATTACTCAGGCTTTTTATGAAAGATGGAACTCTCTGTCTTAATCGATTACTGAATTTGGTAATCGATTACATGTTTACTTAGAAATACATGACTTGTTGGTATTTAATCGATTACACATCGTGATAATCGATTACATAGTTCATTCTTGAAAATATGGTCACTCTGTCTTAATCGATTACATAAACTGGTAATCGATTACATGCTATTACATGCATGCATGAAGAAATCATGACTCTCTGTCATAATCGATTACGTATCGGAATAATCGATTAAATGGTTCGTTCTTGTAACTCAGTTCACATTTTAAACATTTTAATCGATTACTATCTGGATTTAATCGATTACATATACTAAATAATCGATTACTGGAGCGTGTTTAATCGATTATTTTCAGTTAGAAAGTTGTTATAAATAGAACCCACTATTCTGAAGTTTGTAACTTTTGAGATTTCGAATTCTGGGCAATCACAAACTTTCTTGAGCTTTCATTAGTGAATTTTCTGAGTTACTAAACACGTAGGCTTCACAAATTCATATGATTGATTGATTCAAGAGTATGAAGCATCATTGATCATCAAAAGCATATGGAAAGGAATGCATTAAGTTAGTAATCTGTCATTCAACCTGGTGAATCATTCATGTGCATGAATTCTTGGATTATCAGGTGATAGCTTTCCTTATTCTTTGAAGGTGTAAAACTATTCTTTGAATTTCTGTAAAGATTAGTCTATTGTAAATGGGTTTTCTTACATGATCAGAGATAGTGTTTCTCTAAAGGTAGCTGAGTAGTGTTCTCAGTTTGGGTTTGGTCTCTAAGGGTCTAATAGTGTTTTAGACTTCTAAGCTTTATCTAGGGTTGATAAAGAGAGGCTTGTAATATCTTGTAAGAATATTTTTTGCAATAGTGGAACTCTACTCTAGTGTTGAGTGGAAGAACTGGATGTAGCTTCATAGTGTTTGAAGTAAACCAGTATAAAATCTGTGGCTAATCTTTCTTCTCACCTATTCATCTTTTAATTGCTTTGTTTGTGAATCAATTTCATTGCACAGAAAGTTACACTCTGTTTTCTATTCTTCTTGAAAAAGGAATTTGATTGAATATTGATTCTTGGTTTTTGAAACAATTTTTAAAGTGATAAAGATCCTGTGGTGAAACTCTGATTTGAAATTTTAATTTACCAAGGTTCAACCAATTCACCCCCCCTCTTGGTTGATTTGAAGTATTCCTTTTGTTTTTCAAGCTATAGTACCAATTTCTTTTTGATTTGGTGTTTTCAGAGTAGAATATCCAATTTGGAAAACTAGTTACACTTTAGCATTCAAGATATTAAAACAATAATGATTTTCCTTATTCACAGGTTTAACTTGTTATTAGGAACATTGGTGAAATATCCAACTTGTGAGCATGTTCTAATATGGTTGTTTTTTTCTAATGGATACAGATTATATAATTAATTGATTAGTTGAATTTGTTTAGTAAAATAAAAAACTATAATGGTATGCATATATGTTCTGAAATAGCCCACTCACATTGTCACCGATCTAAGGCGTTAATTGTAAATGGAAAGGAATAGCAATGAATAGTAAGTTTAATAGTGAAAACAACATGAGCTCAACTCATTATAATATATGATACCAAATGCATGTGTTTATAATGAAAACTAAGCAACCAACTATCCCCACTTGCATCAACCAAATGATCGCAAAAGGCCCAACACGTGCAAGTTCAACAAGTAGTGAAAATGTAGTCCAACACCACCACCATTGATATGTAGGTAATTTACAAAAATAATCAAAGTTCTATGGGGGACATGATCATTAATTACAAAAAAAGTAACAACATTTATAAACATTGTCAAATCAATGTGGATGGAGTGTGAACTGGTTTCAATAGGCATATGCATTAGCCATGGACTATTCTTTTTTCTGGTTATGTTCTCCCATAAGCAATTGCATTACAATTTTCATACGTTGTCTAGGATCCAACTGCGAAACAAAAATAATTTGAGAGATGAATTACATTAGGGGCCGACAATTCGCTAATATGGAATAATAGCATTGTTTTATTAACCGCTAGGCTGGTATTAAAATTGAGATAATCTTCCATCATTATTCATTGCATTACCCATGTTGCAGAGTTGTGATTGGAATTTTCAAGTAATTAGTTAATTGTTGATATTGTTGGCCTTAATCGATACAATCAATTAGCACTACAAATTGCTTAAGTTTATCATACTCTTTTGCATCTCATGGTATCCCACTTGGGTCATGAACTTCTCATTCTTGAATATTAGGTGTAGTCTTCAAGGACACTTTGTTAGGGTACATATAATTCTCATTATTGTAGATAATCACTACTACAAAACAGTCTTTCTAGCCAACGTCGTTGAAAGGTAAGACTTTCAACGTCGGTTATTGAACCGTCTTAGAATGTCCCATTCTAAGACGGTTCTTAGCCTATAACCGTTTAAGAATTCGTCTTTGAATTATTTTTTACGCCATTCTAAGACGGTTATTGGAAAGAATCGTTTTCGAATGTCACATTCTAAGACGGTTATCGGCTACAACCGTCTTAGAGTGGGACATTCGAAGACGGTTCTTTGCTCATAACCGTCTTAGAATGTCTAAAATGGGACATTCCAAGACGGTTCTTAGTGAAGAAAATATCACAACCTTGATCTAAATATAAAAAACCAAGAAAAAGTGAAGAAAATATCACAACCTTGACTGCATTAGATTCAATTAGTGACCTCAATGCTTCAAATCCTGGAGTTTTAACTGTTCTCAAGGATCTAAGACCATTGGCATTAGCAAGGATTTTGAATCCATTGTCTGCAAAAAACACCCTCATTGACAAAAGATAGTTTCGTAAAAATTGAACCATATTCTACCCAATGCCCTAACTAGTTCAAACAAAAAATACAAAAATTAAAACAGCCAAACACTTGAGAAAAATCATTTCAGCTACAGTAATAGTGTAATACCAATATTAATAACACTATGAAAATACATCATCCTTAAGCCCTTAGAAATCTCCCTGAAACCCAACACCATCAATCCTCGCAGAATCATCTCTCTCTTCTAAAAGGTTAGAACACAAAATCAGAGGGAAAAATAAAAAAGAAAATGAAGAGACAAAGAAAAATACCTTCAGATAATGAAGATGAGCAATTTCAAGACACCACAACACCCTGGTTTACACACAGCGAAAATGAAGTCGGCAAAGTTGGTGGTGCCACGGCAGTGTTCGGCGAAGAAGCGGTTGATGGAACATGGTGGTGGTAATGGTTGAGGTTCATTTTTGGAAATCAATGGAAGAGGAATGAACGGTGACGGTGACCGAAAGTGACAAAATTTGAATGGAGAAAGAGAGAAACCCTAGGTTTTGTGGATGGTGCAGGGAAAACAGGAGGGCACCTTAATAATGAAAGGAGAAGGTAAGAATTTCAAAGACGCTTTGAATACCAAGGATAAGATAAAAAGTGTTCTAATTTTAAAGACGATTTTTTTAAAAAATGGAAACTTAATTTTTAAGATGATTATAATCGTACTCGTCTTTGTATACTTGATACACTCACCTTCTAAGATGATTATTATAAAATCATTGTCGTATATCTCTTATTATCTACAAAATTGCCATCACCTCACATTCTAAGATGGTTTTTTAGGAACCGTCTTAGAAGGTGCGTCATAAAAGATCCATTCTGTAGTAGTGAATACTTGACACTAAAGGATGAAATTAATGTTTTAACATTGTGTAGATGATTATGTCATTCAAATAGGCCTTTAAACAAATTCTAAACTATATATATAGTAGTCAAATATTCATCTTCACTAAGGTCTAAAAGGAGATGGTATATCTGGTGTGCCTTTATAGATATCACTATCAAAGAGAATTGGTTTTCGTTGTCAACCAATGGCACATAAATATGCAACCACAACAGAGTGGAGTTAAGACAAACTCGAATTTGTTGATGATGGTATAAATAATAAAGCACTTATATGCCCATACCCGTGGTAGTTCTTCATATATAGGCATCCATTGGTCAACATACATGTTAGGGGCCTCAAGCAAAAATGAGAACTTAACAGAAACAATAGAAGATAATACTGGAAGACTGTGTCGTATTATGAAATGTGAAAAGGAAAATCCAGAGGAATAACAGTTCCTTCTACCCAGAACACAGCTCTAACAGAGGCACAAATGCTTTATGTCCACCGTAACTAACCACAATCTTTTTCTCCCCTTTTTTCCTAACAGAACTCCACTATATCCACTACTATTGTCGCTCACACTACCAACTTAGCAAACTAATTCTCATTCCCTTTCTTATTCCTTCTAGGATATACTCTCCAAATAGTGGGCCTAGCTATTGGGCTGGATTCCATTCCTGGGATCCTAACAATACTTAACCAATAATTGGCACATGGTCTTTCCATCTTAGATGTCCTTTTGTTAACATAAATGGTTAATGCGTTAAATTGTACATGTAGTTGTAGCATAATTTATACAACTTAAGCACAAAGTTTGGCATAATATACTGCAAAAATTGGACTCATGCACCACTAGGGGTGGAAATGGGTCAGGCTGTCTAGCAGAGGCCTTTGGCCTGGTCTGTTTAAAGTCTGGTCTGGCCTACCTTGTTTATTATAAAGGTCAGGCTAAGACTTTTTGAAAAGTTTGTTTAAATAAAAAGGTTAGGCTCAAGCTTTAAAAAAAGTTTATTAGGCCTATTGTATGGACCCTCAAGTTTGGTGCAGGTGGCGTCATCGATAACGCGTTTCAGCGGCCGAGTTAAGAGAGAAAACTGGGTAGGAGATCTGGCGCGAATGGCGCCAAGGTTGGCGCGGATCGCGCCATGGACACTGGAAACTGGCGCCAGGGGCGCCAGGGTCACGCCAAGAGCGCCAAGGTCTCGGGTTTCTAGCGCTGGTGGCGCCATAATGGCGCTGATGGCGCCAGATGTTCGGCCAGTCCACGCTGTGAGCGTGGTCTTGGCGCTGAAGGCGTGGGTCATTCGAGGGGATTGGCGCGGTTAGCGCCAAGTTCCACGCAGATCGCGCCATATTTTGCAGGTGGCGCGGATGGCGCGGCGGTTGGCGCGGTCAGCGCGGGAATGTCGGTGCTGTTTTATAAATAGGAGAAGCTCGCGTTTTTCTGAGAGAATTACTGTTTCTCTCTTTCCTTGGGGCTGTTCTGCCATTGTTGAGTGACCCAGAGCTTCCTTACACCTAAATACTCCATTAAATCACTTTCTTAGGCCTTAATATCATGAGGAAAACCAATTGTGAGTGATAACCCTTCATCCAAACCCCTTGAGACCTTGAGTGGAGAGTTTTCTACTCAGAGGAGAAAGGAACTCGAGAAAGGCAAGGCCTGACAGTGATTCTTGGACACCAGAGTTAGAGGGAGTGGTCCAGAGATCTTCCTTGCTGTTTCTGAGGTAAGAATCTCGAGTTTTATCGGTTAATCTTTGAGTAGGGGATTATATGTGAATAGTGACCCACATGAGTTGGGGCTAGAATTAGCCCAGGGTCCTGTAGAGAAACTTGATTAGTACTGAATAAGGATGAAGGAATAGCTTTCAGAATTAGATTTAGTGAACTTTGGTAATAGGCTCTGTTGATGACTGAGTGACTTGTGTTAAGTCACCAGCTGATGGTTACATGATGGATGAGAGCCTTGGTGTAGGCTATGAGGTGCCTAAGAAGTTAATTGTATGGTGATTGATGAATAATATTGACCGTATGATTTATAACTGGATAGTAGCACCTGAGTTATTATATTGTTAAGCTAGCCTATGTAAGTGATTGTGAGTCTAAGAATGACTCTAAGCCTGATAGTAGCTTTGTGCTCATTGTATAAGAATTATAGTGAGTCTAGATAGACTCAGATGCTCTGAATGAGAAAGCTGGGGATAGTAGAGCTGTATACTATAACTATCTGAGTCTATAATAACTCTAGAGCTTTATATCAGTTGTGTAGACCTTGTATGGTCTGTGGGAGCCTACATGGTATTAGGCTAAAATGGTGAACCTCAGGTTAGAGGACTTATGTGTTTGATAGCACTGAATGCCTGTTACATTGTATGTGATGTGTGTATTGGTACCTGATTTAGGTTTGGACACCAAGGGTGTCATTGGCAGGAGCCATAGATCAGGGAGAGAACAGCAGAGTGTGCCTTCGACAGGTAAGTTCAGTGTCCTTAGGTATGATTCCCATCTTGTGCACCACACCACACTCCTGGGGAGTTGTGGTCATTTCATAATGCATACATTGGCATTGCATGATTGCATTCCTGTGATGAGATATGAATGCTTCTGAGCTTGATTTGAGATGGTTATATGTTGAGCTGATATTATGCTCTGATTATGCTGTGATTGTGATTGTGAGAGATCTATTAGCCAATAGATAGATATGGACCTCCCTAGGAGATGGTTTCCTCCTAGTATGGCTGGCTCTTGGGTGATGATGATCCCGGGGAAATAATAATCCCCTAGGCCAAGGGAATAGTTCAGACGGTTCCCTGCTATTCTCGGAGGTACCATATGTGTACATCCCCGTAAAGGTTAGCATCCGGTGGGATGACACAGGTGTGAGTTCCGGCCTCACACTGGGAGACGGTTTCCTCCCCTTATAGGAGATGGTTTCCTCCTATTCTGTGACTTTATTTTGGGAGATGGTTTCCTCCCATTCTAGGAGATGGTTCCCTCCTAGCCTGGCGTTGATGATGATACGCCCTTGTTTGATATGTGTGAATACTGATAATGATGTATCCAGGCGTTGATGATGATACGCCAATTCTTGATCTGTTTGGATGCTTTTTATATTATTATGAGGACCTGATATGCTAGGCCAGTGGGCCATGTGATTGTGATACTTATGTGTGTATTATGATAGTGGGCCAGGGTGGAGGAAATCCCTCTATGGACCCTGAGCTTACTGAGATATATATCTCATCTCTTGTGGGATTCCATGTTTTCAGGTAACCCTTCCAAGAGAAGAGAGCAGTCTTAGGGCAGGTGGCCCAGAGAAGACCTGAGTATCTAGATAGAGCTAACATGAAGAGAGCATAGTAGCTCATTTTGGTTTAGAGGATAGCTTATGTTTTGTAGATAATGGTAGAGCCTACCGGCTATCCTATTTTGTGATACTTTGATGTACCCTCTAGTGAAGGGAAGTTATTTTGTAGAACCAATGATGTGGTTCAGACTCTGTAGATGTACATAACTTGTATATAGTATAGAAATATTCCTCCTCCTGTATATATTGTGATTAGTATTACCTGCCTATGTGTTATGAGTTGAGATATGATACTGGATCAGCAGGGGCATGTTCTATAAATGAGATATTGCATGTGTGTGTGCTATTGCTATGTTTTGGAACACGGTTTTACATGATAACCCATACATAATGAATCAAGAAAATCGATCCAACCGTTTCCGCCTTATTTTAAACTGTAATTTATGCGTAATTCTGATATTATTAATGATAACACGTCGGAGGCCTACGGGGTGTTACACCTATCAGGCTGACCTATTTAATATATATATATATATATATTAAAACTTAAAAATAATATATTTATTTTTAAAAAAATATTTTTCCTTATTATGGAGGTGGATGATCAACCACTTCAAAAAATCACTTTAAAAATCTCATAAAATGATTAAGAGAAACATATCTATAACTTATAAGATTATATTTGATAATTTATAATTTATAAGAGAAACATATATATTATGTTATTTTTTATTTTTAATTATTTATTTTTATTTAATCAGACTTTGTATACAGGCTTTCAGGCCAGGCCAGGCCTTTATGCAGGCCAGACTTAGGCCTTAATAACTTATTTTTAACAGGTAACAAGCCAGGTTTAGGCTTAATGATAGTGATGCAGGCCAGGTGTTGCGCGACTCGGCAAAACAGGGCAAGTGCACCGATCGTTTCCAAGTAATAAAGATTAGGTAAGTGAGTATCGTTCTCCACAGGGATTGGGGTGATTTCACAGTGATGAGTCACTATTTATCACTAATTACTCATCTTTTTGTACTCATTTTAATCCCTAACTTGTGCTTAATTGTTTATATTTTGCATTGTTTCTCATTTAAGATTTAATTAGACCAATAATTCGGATTTTAATTAATTTGGATTATTTTAAGTTTAATTATTCTAATTTTTATTTACAGGGCAGTTTAATAAT